>VSMD01034179.1:0-53825 GCA_008750895.1 Mirza zaza
AAGAAATAAGCAGTGGAAAAGATGGCTAAAGGAAGGGGGAGTGGGGACGTGGATTTTGGAGATATCAGATCTCACCTGCTAGCCCTGCACCACTGGATTCTCTAAGTCTATCTCCTTTCATTAGAGTCTCAAATTAGTATCTGGAGTACATTCATGAGGAAAAAAAATCATTGTGATCTTATCACTAAACTGTGCCAAAATGTTACAGGTATTGGAATCTCCTTCTGCAATTTCTCTCCCAGAATAAAGATGTATCATGGTAAATGGTGCTCAGTACATCCTCCAAATAGTTTGTTTACATTTGACCAAATAGCAGCAACCAAAGATACTATAAAAGACATGTAAAAAAGGAATCTGTACTAGCTTTCACTGGAATATAGTATTATAATTATAATATTTAATTATAATACAGGACAATATGCATGGTTTTGTTTCCCTTAGGTTTTTGCCTGTCCATGGACTTATATATCTTCTTTCCTTCCTTTCAGAATCTCCTCTACTTGTCTTTAACTCCACCATGTCCCATAAAACAAGCCATACTAAAACAATGAATCTAATTTGACTTGCCATAACTTTTAAATGTATTTGTTGGTTTCCTTAGTAATAAATGAAGTGGGGGCTATTACATAACACACTAGAGTACAGTCTAGCTTTGGTGTATACACATTGAATCTCATAAGAAACCAGAAAGAGATGGGTAGGTAACCCTAAGAATTAAGTCAATTTGTCTCTTTCTCTCTCTCTCTGTCACACACACACACATATATACACACACATATGTATGTGTGTATGTAATTAAATTTCCTAATTTGTATAAGATCTGTATGAGGCAATTTTACCTGTATTATCTCATTTTACCTCTTCTACATTAATAAAATTCTTTTTTTGTTGTTAATTTCCTTTTATAGCATAGAAAGTAGAATTAGAGAAGCTAAGTGATTTTCCCAGAGTCACATAGCTCATGTGTGACGGAGATGGAATTCAAACGCAAGACTGTCTGACTTCAAGGTCAACGTTCATTCAGAAAAGAGAGCTTCTGTGTGCCACGGATCTCAGAGAAGCAAGGGTGTGTTAGTCTTGGTGGACGACGACAAGAGAAAAGACTTTCTGTTGCTTACGACGACAAGAGAAAAGACTTTCTGTTGCTTATTTTTAGAACTTAAAATTTCGCCCCTTTCCCTGACATGGTGAACCCTGCATAGCTCCCCTGCCGAACACCACCAGCTCAAATGCCATGTCTTCCTTTTTTTCTGTTTTTACTTTTCTATTCTGTTGATTTTATTCTGCTTTGTATGAAAGTGACTTGGTCAGGATGGCTTTTCCTTCAAGACATGGTGTGTGCATGAAGGGAAAAGATTTTATCTTACTTATTTCTCATTCCCTCGGTGCAAAGCCTGGTTCTGTGCACATAGTAGGTGCTCAAGAAATGTTCGCTATGCAACAGTAGCTCTTCATGATGGAGAAGAGCCCGGGCTGTGGCATCTCTTAGGTCCTGTGACATCCATATTGACATGAAAGATAGAAGAAACCATTTTCTTGGCATTACAGTTCAGTCTGCTCCAGCCAAACATAGAAAGCTGTCATGTGAATATTTTTGAACCTCAAAAACAATTTTGGTTTAAGTCCGGGTGGGGGAGGAGGGGGATGATGGCTCTTATTTCTCCCACACCAGTCCACCCATCTCATATTAGAACATGTAATTCCAACAGTGCTGACTGTCATAAAATTTGTGAACAGAGTGTCCTCTGAACACTGCTTGGTACACACATTGCTTCCTTAAGAAGCTTACTTGTAGCTTATAATTAAATTAAAGGACCAACAGCTGATGAAAGAAGCATAGCCTCGAGGCCATGTTTATGAGTTTCTCAGGCAAGAGGTAGTCATGTCAGAACTACTATTGTCATGAGTCCGAATGTTTCCAATGAAGCCTTTGCACGAATCATTTGCTGAGTACTAGTCATTTAGTCATGCCACTTGATTTCAGCTCACTATTTCCTCTTGGAACTGGCAAAAACAACTCTGCAGAGGAAAACATTTTATAAGAGAAGTCGGAGGCTTCTGCTTTATCAACCGTAGATGACCTGGACTCTATGGCCAATTCATGCGGGTGTCGCCTCTCGTTCCAGTGGCCAGGGAAGACCACGACAAACACTCGAGCCCATGAAAGCAGAAACTCTGTCTCCTCTTTTCTTTGTTTCCTTAATAGAGTATTTTAATACATAGCATGTAGGAAATCAACTGTCCTGGTGTACTGGGGACTGTCCTGGTGTTAGCACTGAAGGTCTTATGTCACAGGAAGTCCCTCAATCTTGGTCAAACTGGGACAGTTGGTCATCTCAGCATTATCAATACTGCCAAATCAATGCTGAAAACCAAAAGACGAGCATTCTGGGATCAGCTAATGGTCTAGAAGTCTTTGGACCGTTGTGCCCAAATCACATATCAGTGGTCAAGTTCCAGTGAATTTATGCTAAAAAGAAGTCATGGAACCCCCAAAGGGTTCTTAAATTTCCTTTACTCCAGAGCTTCTGAACTGGTTTGCCCAGTGGTAGGTGTTAACATACTGATATTAACATACTAATGGTTCTGAGTGTGTTAAGGTATCAATTCCTCAGCCCTTGTGTTGGCTGGGCAGAGTACCTCAGTCACTTTCCCCTGCACAGATAAGAGATTTTATCTATCTCTTTAGTGAGCACTACAAAATAATATTACTATCATTTCCATGTGTACTGTAATGAGAAAAAAGTTGGGAAGTACTGCTCAAATCTAACCCACCAATTTTGTAGGTGAAACCTACCTTAATTTCTATTAAATACAGGCTTGTATGAAGTGGAGGCAAAACTGCATTCAGTTTATCTTGGGTTCAGCTGTATTTAAGGTGACTTAGACCACTGCCTGGGAAAGCTGATGAATTGGGTAATGAGTGGTAAGTTACAGAACTCAGAAAGCTAAATTTGCATTGAAAGACGTGGCTAGCTAAATGAGAAAAGGAATAGACATTTATCTAGATAGTACCGATAGAAATTCCTATGTAGCTTCACTTTTCCAAGTTTTCAGTAAACATATGCTGTTTAAGTCCTAATTACGTTTGATATTAAATTAACCTATTTGATGCTTCATTTCTACTCTTGACATTGTACATATGCAAAATTATAATTCCAAAATCAAGATATCCAGAAATGTAAAGACAGTTAAGTGAGACTCATATCCTTAAAATCCAAGTTTCCAAGATAAATGACCATTTGTACCTTAACTTAATAATTCTGTAAAGATTTGTTCAAGTTCAAAATGAAGAAAGGATATAGAGTGAAAAACAATATGGAAATAGAAGTCTACAGCCTCGAGGGTACTGGAGTTGCAAATTCCTGGTTCCCTTGCTGCTCCTCATAGCCAGTGAGTGGAGAAGGGGCAGATTCTGTGTCTATAAAGTTGGGCCTTCACAGATCAGAACTTTACATTGTGCCAGACTTGAAGCCTGCCCAACTTCTGGCTCTTCGATTGCTTAATACATTAGTGGACTCATTCCAGTTCCCAGTGGTTGGAGTTCCACATCACACAGTCCCTGTCTCATCTGGTGCTAATTGGCACCCTTGTTGGTAGTTTCCAAAAGCAGAACAGGGAAAATAAAAGGGACTATCTTTCTATCCTTGGAAGCTAGATGCTTAGTACAGGCAGTCCTCAATTTAAAATGAGCTGTGTACTAAAATATTGTATGTAAATCAGCTCTTTAGAACACAGAGCAAATTTTTTTTCCCAGTGAAACAAAGTCATTTCTATGATCAGTTCCCCAGGTCAATCCAGTTCACAAAAGTCTGTTGAACCCATAATGTATCCAATAGATAGTTTCCATCTTAATAGCGTAGAATCATCCTGGGTGAACCAAGAGGTAGGGAGAGGCGGTGAAACTAACACTGACCTTTGCAGGCAGAAGGCCAGGCTGCACTCTCACCAATGGTGTGACCACCCATGGACAATTCCCAGAACTCTTTTTAGGCCTAAGTTTCTTTAATTGAAGAGGGGGAGGCAGATAATAAAAAGTTGCTTTTAGCCTGGTTTCTTCTTACAAGGATCAGATAAGACAATGTGTATGGAACACTTTAAAAATCACTTTCACCTTCACCTGAAATATCAGAGTCACAGGTTACTCCTCTGTTTCTTTCTGAAACCTTGTCAGCAGGGGGATCAGGGTCTGTCCTCTATTCAAATTCCTCTTTGTACTTCCCAGTTGGGCATGGGAGTTGGGGGGCAAGGAAGTCATAGAAATAGACTACTAGGGGTGAGGTCAAGAGGCTACTCTTTAGGATGGAAAGACCTTTCATCTCAAATAAACCCTCAGAGAGTATTTCCTGGTCCAGGCTGCTCTTTGTCACTTGTTTATTTTCTTCCTTGGATCCTAAGCATTGGACTTTTGTTACATTCCCAGTACCTATTGCTTCTGAACAGCACATCTTCTGTCCTAGTTTTATTGAGGACTCAGTATCTTTTTTGAGGTTTCACAATGAATTTCATAACTTGATTGTAAAAGAAAGGAAATAGAAAGTAAAAAGGCTCACCCCTGTATTCTTTGTAATGATACATATTTTTTTCCGTAAGATATAGATGAAAAATAAAACCACATATAAATGCTAACCACATATTTTTGTAATTTAAAGAAACTTATGTTTTATATATACTTAAAAGCAGGAGGAAATATTCACAAGCTATATGTCCAATAAAGGGCTAATAACCAGAATCTACAAAGAACGCAAGCAAATCAGCAAAAAACAAATAATCCTATTAAAAAGTTGGCAAAACATATAAACAGAAGCTTCTCAAAAGAAGATAGACACATGGCCAATAAACATATGAAAAATGCTTAATGTCACTAATCATCAGGGAAATGCAAATTAAAACCACAATGAGATATCGCCTTACCATTGTTAGAATGGCTTTTATTAAAAAGTCCAAAAACAATAGATGCTAGCGTGGATGCAGAGAGAAAGGACTGCTTATACACTGTTGGTGGGATTGTAAATTAGTACAACCTGTATGGAAAATAGTACAAAGATTCCTCAAAGAACTAAAAGTAGACCTACTATTTAACCCAGCTATCCTACTACTGGGTATCTACCTAAAGGAAAAGCGGTCTTTCTATCAAAAGGACATTATGCACCTGAATGTTTATTACAGCACAATTCACAGTTGCAAAGATGTGGAATCAACCCAAGTGTCCATCAGTTCATGAGTGAATTAATAAGATGTGGTATATGTACACTATGGAGTACTACTCAGCCACAAAAAGGATGAATTAATGCCACTTGCAACAATTTGGATGGAACTGGAGACCATTCTCCTAAGTGAAGTGTCTCAAGAATGGAAAAACAAACACCACACACACTCATTATTAAAATTGGAACTAACCGATGGGCACTCAAGTGCACAGAGGGAAGTAAAACTCAGTGGAAATCAATCAGGGGGGAGAGGAAAGGGACAAAAACCTACCTAACAGGTAGATTTGTACCTACCTGTACCTACATAACAGGTACGATAAACACTATTTGGGTTATGAGCCCATTCATAGCCCGGACTCAAGTGTTACAAAGGCAATCTATGTAATCAAAAACATTTGTACCCCCTTAACATTTTGAAATAAAATAAAAGCATATTAAAAAAATAAGGAGGAGGAGACTCAGGGAATTTCATCTCAGACCCTGGTACTTGAGCTCTGGGTAGAGGAACAGGCTAACCCGTCTGCATGATGACTGGGGATAAAACCACAAGGTATCACTGTTCTGCCTTCATCCTAGTGATCCTTCTGAACATTTCTTTGTTCTGCAAATACCTTCTGTCCTCTTCCATGATAAGACTCAATAATCTTGTCTTCTCCTCTTTTTCCCTCTACATTCTTTTTAACTACCGATAACCTCTCCCTAACTCTTCTCCCTACCCCTTCCTTTGACCTTTCCCATTAGTCTTCTGCCAGTTTGATTTATTAATAATATTCATTACTCTATTAGAAACGTGATGATGGTTAAAGCGTAATTTGTGTCATCAGGGAGCTGACACATTTGTAAATGCCATCAGCATGACACACAACAGGGAATGCAGAAGTCAAGTGCTAAGGATGCAGAGGAGGGAAAGATAAATTCCAAAAAGCGTGGCTTTTCAGGAGGCATGTAGGGGGGAAACAAGGAGGACATCATGGAGGCAGTGACATCGAAACTGGGCCTCCAAGGGTAGATTAGAGGTCAACCTTTTAAGTAAAAAGAAGATACCTGTAAGAAACTTTCCAACTTGCTCCACGTGCAATAAAGAATCCCAGATTTAGTAAGCCACTACCATTTCCCAGGAATATGCCCATTATTTTTTCTCAGAACAAGTGAAACAGAATCTGTTAGCTTTCCACTGTGGGGACTTCAGGCTTCACATGAAAAGCTCTGATCACATAGCAGCGAGCATTGGGGTGGCAGAGACAGCTGAGTTAAGTAAAAGAAGCAGCCATCGCTTTCTTTCCTCCTTTGGTATACAGACACAGGCCCCTAGGAAAAACCCATGGAACTGGAACTCATGAGGAAAACAGCCAATCGAGAGTGTACCCCAGAGACCTAAGCAGCCCCGCAGTCAAGGATACTGGCTCACGCTAATAAATCTCTGCTAGCAGCCCCCAGTGGAAAGGTTGCAATCATGTGGTTCCATTTAATGCAAGCATAAACAGCAGCCATCCCATTCTAATTTAGCAGAGGAGCAAAGTTAGAATCTGGGGTTCTCAAGGCAGTGACTCAGACGTGGAGCCATTGGCTAGAGAGAGAGAGAGAGAGAGAGAGCCTGTGTTAACACGTACCGAGCGGGTTGTCTGTTTAGACTTGACTGGTCAAGGAAACAGGCAGGTTAGGTCAGAAAAAGAAAACAACAGCCAGGACAGTCAAGAAACAAAGTGATTGTTTGACAGATGATTATTATTTCCGTTTGGGGCTGTCACTTACGTCCAGTAAATCATACCAGTCGAAACAGATGAACTTCACATTCAATATAGGCTCAGTGAGGCTCTACCCACCAAGATCATTCACGGGGAGACTCCAGTTTGGCTCTTTCTTCCCTACTGACTTATTCTCTTATTTTTATTCCTCACCCTTTTTCCTGTTTTTGCTCACATGCCTTCCTTCTTCTTCATTTCCCGATGTGTTTTCTTCATCTGTTCTTAAGAGAAAACAAAAATTTGTACATTTTCTCTTCTGAATCTAATTCTAATGGGGTTTCTAATTTTAAAGATTTACACCAGAAATCAATTCAGCAATTTGCATTTTCAACCTAACAGAAGTGTGTGTGTGTGTGTGTGTGTGTGTGTGTGTGTATATATATATATATATATATATATATATATATATATATAAACACGTTCACGTTCAAGGAGAGAGAGCATTCTTAAATAAATTCTTAAGACAATTCTTAAATAAATTCCCAGCTTCATTTTCTAGTTGTACAGAATGACTGTAGATAAGTTATTTGCTGATGTTGTCTAGGCTCCAAAGTCAAGGCTTACTATTTCTGACTTGGTCCCCAAGAATCTTTATGGTGTCATGCATTCTGGACTGGAGGCCAGAAGATTCCTGTTCTACTGCCTGTTCCACTAGCAGTTGGTGGCTAGCTTTCTTTTCACCAGGTCTCTGATTTGAACATCAGAGGGTTTGTCTACTTGATTTCTATCCTTGTAACATTCTAGTATTGTGACTCTCTAAGGCTCCAATGGAATAGATAACCAGCATGGAGCATTTAGACACTATTTCTTCACATATACCTGATGTCACTTTTGGCTTTGTTTTAAACCTAGTATTGAACTTCACAGCTAAAGGCAGTCTTTTCTATATTTTCATTGAGAAGCAACTAATTGTATAGCCTAGGTTTCTAAAGATGTCCCTTTCTTGCAGTTATCTGTGATGTATGCTAATATGAAAGACTCAGATGTCACAATCTTATGCTGACATAGGATCCCTGGAAGTTCTTGCCTTGCAGGAAATGTGCCCTGTAGTCTCATATGGCCACAAATAAGTTGGATCTCACATTTCTGAGCAGAGCTGTCTGTTGCTGCTCTGGTGGGCATGGCAGGTACATTTCTGTTGTGCCAGGCTTGGCATTTTCCTTGTGGTTCTAATTCAGCAGTCTCATCCTGACAGCTGCTAATGCTGAGTTGGGTATAAAAGCCTGTCCCAGATGCTGCCTTTATTCCACTGCCGGCTACCTGGTCTCTGTTACCGATTCACAAGGTGTGCCATTTCCTTCTCAACTGACCCTCAGATGATTGGCAAGGCATGGTGCCAGCTCTGCCAGGCACCACGCTAGTGACCTCAGGGTGCCAAAGATGGGTGATGACTTCTATTCTATGGAAAAGTGGCAGGGACAGACTGTCCCTTTCTGTTAAGTTCTGCAAGAGGGGATTCCAAAGCAGAGTTGCCTTTTTGGCCACAAAGTGGAACAACTATTTCAGCATTTGCTTAGAACTCCCTGCTTTCCATAATACTCAGACTAAGCTGAACTGAGGTTAAGTTGGGGCTAAATCTCACACTTGGTGTGCTCAGAATCAGCTTCCTCAGCCTATGACGAAGGCTTTTTTACTGAGCCAATCTAGTCATTCCTGGATCCTTCCTCTTTCAGGACCAGTTCTGTCTCAGAAATCTTCTCCGTCTTCATGCAAACAAATTTCTGGAGACTGACACTGCCTTTTTGCCAGATGTCCCCAGACACATCTGAATCTCTTTTAGTGTCAAGCTGGATCCTTTATCATAGTTGCATAAGAAGTTGGGTATAGTTCAAATTCCTGACTGTATATTCCAATTCCCTTGAGCATTTACACTCTACTATCCCACACAGTGTGCTCACATATGACCATTTTTATTGATACAGAGATATGCAAGAATAACATTGGTGCTTTGGGAATAATAAATTAATTTCTAATAAAGAAAATAAGAATTCTGAAAGGCTAGTGAAAAGGGAAATATACCTCCTTGTGCCAAAATAACTCAGTGAACCCAGGACATTGGGACATGTTTGTTCCCTACCAGATTCCCAAAGAGCCATATCTTATAGTGTTACTTAAGGTACAGAAAGAAGTTGGGTTCTTTTCTTCAGCTTTGAATCACTATGCTGTACTTTGGTGATTTAATATGTAGAATAATGCTATATAAAATCACTCCTTAGGAAAAAAATTCTAAAAAAAATTAATGAAAAAAAAATCACTGGGAAGGTTGTAATTAGAAACTGCAACCCTTGGGTTAACTTAATGATGTGGTTAATTACAGGTCAGAAAATCATTCTTATTTCAACACTTGTTGAATACTCTTTATAAAATACCCTTAGCAAAGTTCCATGTAGTAAACGTAGCTGCATCTTTCTTTGAGGTCTGAGGATTTTTAGAGATTTTAGGTCAATATTGCAGACACAAATTTTCATTTGAGTGTTAGAAGACAAGATGGTGTAGAGAATTGGTCTTTGCCTGACATAGCCGCTATGTATTTCCCAGATATTGATGATTTAGATGAATCTTTGATCTCATGTTGCTTTTTTTTTGGTTGTCTCTCCTTCATCATCCCACTCTCAAAATTAAGTTTGTAATATTTTTATGATTGAAAAGGATGCACATAGGCAATTTGAGAACTATAAGAAAATATCACCTAAAATTATTCCCTTCACTCAGACAAACCTCTTTTAAAATATTTAGATTTTTGATTCATTTTGTTCCTAAGTGTCCAATGATTTCTTCCTTATATACTAATATTTTAAACTAGTTTAAGCCTCAACATATAAAGTTATATCTGTAAGTGACAAGGACATTGAAGTTTCACAGAAAACTCAAAGATATACAGTTAAAAAAAATGTCTTTCTCTGCACATGTCTTGAGCTTCAATGGCTCAAGATAATAATTTTTTTAACAGATTCTATTTCTGTTTTTCTTTTGTTTCAGAAGTTGTATTTATGTAGGGCTTTAGTTAATAATGGTAGATTGAATACATTTGTTTAGTTCTAATCCCTCTAGAAAACCTCTGAATTGACTGTAAAGGCGACTTAATACTAACATCACAAACCCCCAAGGTCAAGTGAAATAATAGCAACCAAAACTCAGCAGGTGGAATTAGTGGTTTCAATTTGTATTACACTAAATCTTGGTATCTTGGTAAATTTTAGACTTGTCCTATGTATTTTATATGGTTCTCAAATTTTACTCTATATGGAAGCCAACAAGTTAACCTGACATCATTTCATGAATTCTGGTAGAAGACACAAGTCTTCTGGGTTAGAGACAAAAGACTTTATCGCACATGGCACAGGAGACAGCAGAGCTGAGTGTTCATGTGGTTCCTCTTGTCCCTGAAGTCTCACTGAGAGATGAGAGCAGTCCATCTCAGATGGATGGATGCTGTTTGCTTGGAGGTTAGCATCACAGCCGAGGGACTGAGTTTAGGAAATCCCTATCTTTTATAATAGGTGACTAGTAAATCTTCCCAACCTTTGCTCTGGTGATAGCATTCTCTTTATTATCCTGGACAGCAAACGAACCTGTCCATTGTTCCTAAAGACACTACCTTAATTTCCCAAGCCTCTGCACTATACAAACATCCTTGGAAAGATAGTCCTGCACAAAAGCCTGCCAGGCAAGATGTGCAGAAACATGAAAGATCCATGTATTATTGTCTCCCAGAAATAATATAATTCAGTAAAGTTATTAAAAAACAACATGATTCCAATTTTAAGGAGTTTAAACTTGTAGTTTGACTATGTACTACGCAAAAACATTCAAGTTTCTGGTTTGAGATAGCAGACTTGTGTTCTCCTTCGGTTCTTCTCAAGAGCCCGATAAAAAATATTTTTTATATATATATATATATATATATATATACATACACACATATACATGGACACACATATATAAAACTTGCATATCATGTATATGTCTTATGTGAACAATTTTACATATATAAAACATGCAATTATGTATAGGCACATATATACTTATGTGGGTATACACACACATACACTTGTATTTATATAAGAATAAACACAAAAATCAAAGCAAATAAAGCATAAAAGGAAGTTAGAGAATACCAGGTAATAAACATGCTTACAGTGGGTAGGAGCATATTGAAGAAAGACAGTATATGGTAGAGCCACCACTCAGAATATGCTTCAAGGGAACTTCAGAGAAGTGACAGCACCTAGGTTTCTAGGACCAAATATAAGAAAGAAGAAAAACATAAGGGGATCCACTAAAAGAGGGGTTCATAAGGAATAGTTGTCCCCAACCTCCCGTACCTAGCATGGCCAACCAGGCTGTCAGTTTTTTTTTTTTTTTACCGGAACATGGAAGCTTCTTCTATAATGAAATGGAATGTGCCATTTAGAAATATGCCTACTATAGATGTTGGACATCACAGGTTTAAATCCTTCTCATTACATCTGACAGTAAAAGGAGCAATAGTCTAACAGCTTTGCCATCTTCACTAGCTGAGAGGAAAGCTGACCAGCTGACATGTTCTGCTCTTTTTCCTGCTGGGAGCAGGGCATATTCTCATTCAAGAGAGAGACTGAAGGGATAAGAGACATGACAGCAGAGGAGATCCTTATTAGCTAAGTAGTTATTCCTTAAATATGAATGAACAAGTAAGGATTACTAGATATATAAGAAAAATGGCATGAAAGAGAAAGATTTCTTTTTTTTAAATCAAAACAGAAAACCTAATTGTAGAAAAAAATAATTTAGGAAACAAAAGCAACATGAAAATAATATAACTTGAGTAATCTGAAATTTTATTGCATCCACAAAATAAGTGCAAGATGTTCTAAAAAAGAAAATCAAAGGAAGAGAAAGCACTTTTAAAGAGAAGTGATACAGTCCCAAAGTTAAAAATAAAAGCTAAAAGTTCATGGAAAATAAAGCTAAGGAAATCATCTAGTAAATAAGCAAAAGAAGCAGAAAAAAAGAAAAAGCATGAGAGACAATAAAAAGAAACATAAAAGACCATTGTTACTCATAGATGAAGTAATTGGAAATGTAGAAAATTAAAAGAAATTGCAAAAAACTATTAGGAATAATAAGTGAAGCTAGCAAGAACATTGGATACAAGGTCAGTATATAAAATTCAAGTATTTCTATACACTAGAGGTAAATTAATGTATAATATAATAGCAGAACAATTATCAAATACCTAAGAATAAATCTGATGAAAATTTTCTAAGACTTAAAAATATAAAACATTTATAAGAAAAAAATGACTGTATCTAAAATAATTGGAGATTAAGAGAGAGAGAGGTGTCATATTTATGGATTGGGATTTCAGTTTTCTTAAGATCTCAAGTCTACCCAACTTGAACTGTAGATTCAACACAACCCCAATTGAATACTGGCAAGACTTTCTGTGGAAATTGACAAGCTGTTTTCAAAATACGGAAATATAAAAGACTTAAAGTTGCCGAGATAATTTTGAAAAGAAAAAAAGACAAAATTACAATACTTAATCAGATTTGATTTATAGTAAAAACAGTAATTAAGGCATTGTGGTATTGGTACATGGCTAGAAAAGAAGATAAATGGAACAGAATAGAGAGTCCAGACCCATACATATAGAGTCAGTTGATTTACAGCAACACTGGCACTGTAATTCAGTGGAGAAAGTACCCTTTTCAACAAAACTATTAGTGACTCTTGTCTTACATCCTAATTAAAAAATAATTTGCAATGGATTATAAACTTAAATATGAAAGATAAAACAGAATAAACCTTTTAGATGAAAATATAGGAGAATATTTTCATGAACTTGGGAGTAAGGAAAGCTTTCTTAAATAGGCATTAATCATAAATGAAAAGATTGAGAACATGGATTTCTTTTTATTTAAACACTTCAGTTCATATAAAGTACCATTAAGAAAGTTAAAAGGCAAGCCACAGAATGCAACAAGATAGTCATAATACGTATATCTGAAAACTACTTCTGTCCAGATTATATAAAACCTCCTACAAACCAATGAAAAAAATGCATGTAACTCAATTTTAAAATGCATGAAACACTTGAGCAAAAAATATTATAAAAAAAGATATCCAACGGGCCTCTCACATATGAAAAAATGCTCAACATCATTATTTATCAGAAAAATGCAAAGCACAGCTATAATGAAATACCATTTACACTCACCAGAATGGCTAAAATTAAAAAAGACTGACACAAAGTGATACGTGTTGGTGAGGTTGTGGAACAACTGGAATTCTCATACATTCTCATAGTGGGAGTGTATAATAGTACAGCCACTTTGGAAAAAAATCCATGGTTTCTTACAAGGTTAAACATAGTGACCCAAGAATTCCATTTCTAGATATATACCTAGAAGACATTTGTAATAAATCCATCAGAAGACATGTACAAGAATGATCATCTTTACATTTTTCATAGTAATCCCAAACTGGAAGCAAACCACATCTCCATCAATAGGAGGTCTAATGTGTGAATTGTGGGATATGGAATATTCTACAGCAATTAAAAAAAATAACCAACTACTAATATTCCAAACCACATAGATGAATCTCAGGTATTATATTAAGGGAAAGAAGCCAGACGAATAAAAGAGTATATACTGTATGGTTCCATTTATAGAAAGTTGAAAAAATAGGCAAAACTAACTGATGATACTTTGAGGCATAAGGGTATTGACTTCTGAGATGCTGGAAGCATTCCATATCTCAATCCAGCTGGTGGGTATATGAGTGTATAAATGCATATGCACTTAAGATTAGTGTACTTTATTGTATGTATGGTTAAACAAAATAAAAACAAAAACCACCTGAAATGTCAGGTGGTCCTGTCTTTGTTTTCTGCTGCTATAACAGAATATTACAGACTAAGTAATTTATATATATAAAAAAAGAGTTTTATTTGGCTTATGGTTCTGGGGACTGGGAAATCCAATGGCATAGCACTGGTGGTATCTGCTTGGCCACCTGGAGAGTGTCTTCTGGTTGTGTCATCCCATGACAAAAAGTGGAAAGGCAAGAAGCATGGGAGACAGAGAGAAAAAAAGGAGGTGAACTCCTAAGGCAACTAACCCACTCATGTGTTAACAGCATTAATCCATTCATAAAGGCATAACCCTCATGACCTAATCATCTTTTTAAGGTCCCATCTATTATTATAATATCATCTCAATGGCAATTAAATTTCAACATGAGTTTTGGAGGGGACATTTAAACCATGACAAGTCCCAAACTCACCTATATATGGCACCTAAAAAAAGAATGGTGAAAAGGGGCAAACTGATTATTTGTTAGAGTGTTGCAAGACCTTCCCAGAATATTCAGATTGAAGGGGCTCGCTGCCTGTTAAGCAAGATGAACTTAAAATCAACAATATAGAATGTTCTGATAAAATTATAGTATATTTAGGATAAAAGAATGTTCATAAAATCTTCTAGAAAGGAAAAACCAGCCATACATAAAGGAATAAGGATCAGATTAATGTCAGACTTCTCACAAACAACTGGATACTACAAGAAAGTGAGGCAATGTTTCCTCAAAGTTTTCAGCTTACATATCAATCAGGTTTGGGAACAGAATGAAATATTTTTTGACAGGCAAGGAAGGGTAATGTTTATCTTTTAATTATATTGTTTTTAGGAAATGTTGCCAAGCAACAGGAGGAAAGAAGCAGAAACTGGGAGACATGGGATTCAGATAACTGTGAATCCAATATAGGACAGTAGAGAAGGGGAGTCACAAAGTGACCACCATAAAGCAGACCTAGAGAGAAAACACTCCAGTTTGGTGGAGGAAGACAAAAAAAAAAAAAAAAAAAGAGGTTTTCAATAAAATGAAATCTGTAGTAGAAATTTATGATGCAAGTCATATACAAATTTAAAGCACAATTGAAAAAAATGCAATAAAACAGGTTCCATTTAACCTTATTGCAAAGGAATATTTTAATTTGAGTAGTGCAGGTCTATTTTGAGTTACATTGGACACATAGAAAAAAATATTATTCTGGCACAAAACTTGAACTGACAGTGAACAATTTTTGCAAATTCAATTTGTAACATGTACAGAGCAGGAAAATTCTATATCATTGCAGGGCAGAATATGAATGTTCAGGATATTGACAATGGCAAAGTCAAAATACATTTGACAGAGGAAAGGAAAGAAGGAGTGGGTTGGAGGAGAGGGAAAGGTGGCTGAAATTTTTCAGAGAAGAAATGTGAAATACTAATTAACATAGATGGGAAAAGAAGTGTAAGTGTAAGCATATTATGTAAAGTCACAAAGGTAAACAATAAAATAGTTTAAAATAACAACATTACCATCAAACTTTGAAAAGAGTGAGCAGTAAAAATAAAGTATAAATGCATTGTAATGTGCAAAGCTGATTTCATAATGAAATGAGGTCTTAATTGTTTAGAGTTAGGACAGCAGTCACCAGAGTACCCCAATGCAGACTGGATTAAGACATTTTCTTCTAGTAGTAAGACTGTTGGTGAGACTGTTGATATTGGTGAGAGAGGCTGTTGCTTTTCTCACTGTAAATTCTTCACCATTACTTAATCTGTGCCCATATGCATGTGTTATTTTGTTAAAAAATAAAAATAAAAATGTAAAGGCCATTTGCTATTGGTCTCCCCGCCCCGCCCGACTCCACCCAACCAAATATTCATTCTCTGCTTCCTTTTAGTAATAGGAAGCAGATTTTCAATCCTCTGCACACAGTTCCTATGCTTTAGAGGAAGGAGGTCCACCCTCCTATCCCATCTTGTCTGCCCAGGGCTTAGATGAGGACTGAGCACATGCCCCAGTGAGGCCCAGGAGACATGAAACAGAGAACTTTGCCTGAGGATATCTGGGGAAGAAGTTTCCTCTCTCTTCTATGGGAGCTTCCTGGAGAAAACTGTCTTAAGGCTGGATATGAACAGGGACACATACAGTCCCAGAAGCTACTGACAGCCACATTGTGACTATAAGGCTTTAAAATGAAGGTGACACTGCAGGAATCAGGGAGGAGAGATGGAAAAAAATATTTTTGTGGAGTCTCTGAAGAATCACTGTTTAAAGCCTCACCTAAGGCAGGCCCAACCACTGGAATATTTAAGTTACTTGGGCCATTAAATTTTATTTTATTTTATTTTCAAATTTTATTTTTAAAGCCAACTCAAGTCAGGTTTTTTTGTCACTAACAACTAAAAGATTTCTAAAAGACAAAAAAAAAAGAGCGAAAAAAGTCTTTGAGAACATTTATGAAACAAATAATATACAATATTTTATAGAATTTTATAGGTTATAAAACACTTTCACATATTTCCTTTTAATCTTCGCAGCATTCTTAACAGGTAGGAATTGTCATCCACGTGTTATGAATGAGAAAACTGAACAGAATGGTCAGGTGACCTATGCAAAAGCCCTTGGTTATGAGTGACCAGTTCTTTTGACTCTAAGTACTGTGCTTTTACCAAAATACCACACTGCAGGTGTAGACAAATGAATCAATGGAATAGAATAGAGAACCTAGAAATAGATCCATGCATATGTGGAACTTTAACGAGGGCAGAGGTAGCCTGGCATTTCAGTGGAGAAAAGAGGGATTATTCAATAAAAGGAACTGGAAAAATTGGTTGTCCATTTGGAAAAAAAATGAATTTGGTTCCCACCCTTACACCATACCCAAAAATCAACTCCAGATGGATTAGGGACTTAAATGTCAAAAGCAAACTTTAAAACACTTAGTAGAAAAATATAGGTGAATGTCTTTCCGATCTTGGGGTAAGGAAGGATTTCTTAAACAGGCACAAAAGTACTATCCATAAAAGAAAAGATTTATGATTTCGACTTTATTAACATTAAGAGAGTCTGCTCATCAGAAGAATTCTTAAAGAAGGTGAAAAAGTAAGCCACACAACCTGTCAGTTCATTTGCAACATAGAACTGCCAAAAGTTTAGTATCAAGGAAATGTAAAGACTCCTATAAAATACTAAGGAATAGTCAAACAGCTCCATAGACAAACAAACAAACAAACAGAACCAAATACAGCAACGGATATTTTATAGGAGAAACATTCACAGCTAAAAACATGAGGAAGGATGTTGAATTTTATTTATAGCAATATATACTAGCAAATCAAGACATGGAATAGCAAGTCATGACTATAATGGATATCACTTTATATTCATTTTATTGATAAGAATTAAGAATTTAAGCTATACAGAAATTGGAATGTATATGGATCAACTAGATTTCTTATGTTTTGCTGCCATAAATTGGTTACCAATTGGAAGCTACTTGACATTATCTTTTAAAGTTAAAGATTCACATACCCTACGACCTAAGAATTTTCTGTTGTATATACCAAAGGAAATTCTTACATTTGTGCTCCCAGAGAAACATACACAAATGTTCATAATAGCACTATTGGTAATAACAAGAGCAGATAGCAAATGCCCATCAACAGGGAGACATATAAATAAATTACAGTATATTCGGAATATGTCATAGCAATGAAAATAAACCAACTGCAGTTACATGTGATAATATGATGCTGAGTGACAGTAAGTTCTCAGATGACCACATGATATTCTTTACAATGTTCAAAGATGACTAAAACTAAGCAATAACATTTTTGATCAAACACATACATGTGCTAACATTATTTTCAAAAGCAAGCAAGGAAATAATATAAACCCCCAATTCAGCATGTCAGGGTGAGGCAGCAGGGTAGTGGGATGAGGAGAATTGTATAGATAGATGCAACTACTATTGACACTCTAATTCTTGGGTTGCGTGGTTGGCTTTTATTACTAACAAAGTAATAAGGAATACAAATGGCCAAACAAAGAAATAAAATAGAGTCACGCATAGACCAATGATGACAGGATCTCATAAATCAAGTCTTCTCATGAGACTGTAGAAGGGGATTAATAACAGTACTTACCCCCTATGATTTTTAGAAGAGTTAAAATTCTTAGAATAATACCTGGTACATTGTAAGTTTTATGTTAGTATTTGTGAAAGATAAATAGAGAGAGAGAGATAAGGAGAGAGGGAGGGAGGGAGAAAGAAAGAAGAAAAGGAATAAAGGAAGAAAAGAAATAACGAAAGAAAGAAAGAAGAAAGAAAAAAAAAGAAAGAATTATGAACAATCCAATTTTGTGCACTTGAAGTTCATTATTAAAATGTTAGCCCAATGCAAGGAGGTGTCAAAGGGTGTAAATGAGGGTGAATCTAATCAGGGAAAGTTCCCGAGTGGGGTTAAAATTTGAAAGAAATTTTTAAAAATGTAAAAAAGTGTTGCTAAAATACAAATACACCAGTGGATTGGCTTACTAGTTAAAGGGTTAAGGTTCCAGCTTCTATTTTCAGAGTGGAACTCAGTTGCCACGATAATAGGAGGTGACATTTGTTTGATTTTCCTCCCTCTAGTTGTGGAAGAAACCTATAAACTCCTCTATAAATAACCAAGTAGAGGCCGAAAGGTTTCCTGTAACTCACTGCCTAAAGCCAGTAACCTCTGATGGCAGTCTGAGCAGTGGCTGAATCAGCAGGGTGGCAGCGTTTGCCTGGGGAATTCCGCCTCTTCCAAGGACGCTGGACTGGGCGTAAGCGTCTTGCATTCTGTTTCCCTCGGTCCTCCATAATAGTACATCAAAAGCCAATAAACATGAAACATTCCACGTGGTGCCTCGGAGTCCTTGAGCCAATGAATAAAGCTTAGTGCCTCTGGCCAAGGGAAACAGTGTCCAGTTGTTCAAGGAGAACAGACAGAGACCATACTGTGCTAACAAGGCAACACCATCGAGTTCCCGACTGCCATCAGTGGATAAGACCACAAATCCTTCATCCGAGCAAAGTGCAGACTTGAGTGAATTCAGATACCTTTGTGAGATGCATAGTAGTAACCTGTCTGTCTTGTTCTGTTTAAGGTGGGATGGGGAAGGAGGATACCTGGGGAGGAGGATTTGGGCATGAGTTAAATTGGAAACAGGGTTTGGCCTACGTGCAAAAATGGATCACTCAGATCACAAGATAAATAAGCAGAAGTTTTCAGCTTCTTTGCTGTATGGACCCCAAAGCTACCAGTTATCTTTCATTCATTCACCTTCCACCTTCAGTTTCTTTCTCCCCATTGTCCAAATGCTTCTTGGCTACCTATGAGGTAGGCACCAAAAGAATTGAGTGTTACGATGGGTGGGTGTCTCTTTTCCCACCTTTTGGTTAGTTCCTTATTTACATTATACTCCTGTTCAGCAGATCATAAAAGCTATCTGTTGCGTACAAAAACAAAACAAAACTAAAAATTATCTTAAGCCTTTATCCTACCATAAATGAAGTTCCAAGTAGTAAAAAAACACCTAAATAATTTATTTTTACCTTTTTTTCTCCCACAAACTACAGTCTACTAATTTTTTGCCATTTGAATAAATATACATTAGGTACACCATGAAAAATACACTGAATGATCTAGCTCATTTGGCCTGACAATGAGAACTGACAATGCTTGCTTGAGTTTGAGCACTTCCACACACACTGGTTCCATTTGATCCAGGAATATTCTTTCCCTTCTTGGTCTTTTCCAGCAACCCAATTTTGTGGAAAGACCAACTAATGGTTACAAATGGAAACTTGTTATTAAAAACAAAATAAAATCATAGTATAGGGACAGGTTTTCCCAAGAATCAAAAATAAAGTAGAACATGAGTCAGGGGTAAAGTCATTTCAAATTCACGTACAAAATTCAATGTCTTTGTTTTACTTTTCATTCACAGGAATTTTCTTTCTTTCTTTCTTTCTTTCTTTCTTTCTTTCTTTCTTTCTTTCTTTCTTTCTTTCTTTCTTTCTTTCTTTCTTTCTTTCTTTTTGCAAGATGTGGTCTAAAAAGCATATTGTGATTTGTACACGAAGCATGTTCCCAGCTGGACCTTTTAACAAATTCAATTAATTTGTGTTTTGTGTAAGTTAATTTTAGTTTGCCAATCATTGAAAACCAGTTGAAAAAAAAAAATCACTGAGAGTGCATAATCCTGACTGCATTTTCTGCTGTGTTTGTGATTCAGTTGTCAGAGAGTGAAATTCTGGAGAGAAGGCTGGGATATCTCCAGGGGCTCAGTTTAGCATCATCAAAGCCTCCCCTGCTCCCTGCTTGTACGTTACAGTATATCTGCTTTACCAATCAGGGGGAAATATGTCATGTAGGATTTAGGGGAGATATTTATGGCGTCCGTAAGCACAAGGATTTTGCCTGGTGAGATGGCAGCTATTCTCTTTAGGAGATAAAAGGCTGCAGCTGGTGAGATAATAGATCAGGAACGGTTTTAGAATTCCCAAACAGAAGACCTTGTTGAAGAAGAGGGATTTTAAAGAGCATTTGCTTTTATTTTTGTCCTCCTATGGTGAACAGGTGTGGGAGTCGATTCAAGAAGGCCGCTTAGACGATTGTGGGACAAAGGAGTCGAGGTAACTATTTCTGATTGTTGGGGACAGATTGAGATTTTTAAACTTCAAACCAGGCATGCAGTGCAAGCCCTTTCTATGTGTGCATACAAAGGAAATAGGAAACTAGGTCAAGGCAAAACAGGCTGTTGTTGTGCAGATTTTTCAGTAAGTTATGACATCCTCCCGGCTATGTGAAATAGAAAGCAGCTATGTGACCCACGTCTGATGTGAGCATGCAAACGCAGGTTTAAATTCATTGTACCTAATGGTACAAGGCATCTGGAATAGGTGTGGGGTTTCTACTCTTTCTTGAGCTTATAAATCAGGTCCTTGAATAATGTTTCATTGAGCATCATTTCGTTAGAACGTTGATGAGAAAAGAAATGGATTCCTGGCTGAAGTCATCATCTGTGTGGAGTTTGCACTTTCTACTCGTGTTTAGTTTTCTCCCACATCCCAAAGCTGTGTCCCTGAGGTTCATTGGTGAGCCTACATGGACCCAGTGTGAGTGGGTGTGAGTGTGTGTGTGAGTGCGTCCTCTGATCAGATGGCTTAAGATGGCTGGTTGTCGTCTTGGCCTTGAGCTGCTGGGAGAGGTTGCAGCTATCTCGAACCTGAACTGGAGTAGGGGGTAAATAATTCTCTGACTTGCTTTTATTAATCTTTCTGAAATGTATGTATAGACTACATTTACTTCAACATTTAATATTAGAAGTCTTAGGGTCTTTATTTAGAAGTTGGGTGATGTGCTTATTATATGTCATTTTGTTTGAAGTCACAGTTTCCAAGAACCTATCGGCAATGCTAAGTGAGGACTTCCTGTATTTCTGTGCTAAGTATCTTATATTATCTAACTGGAAGATAAGATAAAATAAAATAAGGTGGTAAAATAATCTCGAAAAAACGAGAGTCATCACATTGAATTAGAAGAATTATTAAACTGACTTAGAAGCTGTTAAAGCACTATAAAAAGTAAAGCTTAATAGATGCATTAGAGAGGTTATTATTAGCATTGTTAACATCATTACTATTAAAATCCTTTAGCGCTGACACCATTTATTTTTATCCTAGTAACCCTGTGATCCTGTATAGTATCTTATGCATAGAAAACCCTCAAGGAATATTTGTTAAATTTCTGAATAAAAGGTAGGTAGACTTTTTAAAGTGGCTGCAAAATACCTGATCCACAAAAGAAAAAAAAAATAAGAGAATAACCCTGCTTCATGAATAAAGTATCAATCATTTATTTAGGTGTTCAATTTTCCATTTATTCAGTTTTTCAGCACAAACTCTGGGGGAAATTGCATAGCGTTATTTTAAACAACTCTTCACAGGGGCCCAAAGAAGCAGGCTTTTCTGCAGACAGGAACAATGTCTTTTACAGCTGGTTGGCGTTTAGTCCTCTGAATTCCTGACTGAAGGAAGAAAATGACTAGGATGTAGGCTATCTGACCTATAGATGGCTCATTCTCTGCATGAGTCAACGTCAAAGTCCAAAGATAAAAATCACCATTAATCATAGAACTTTCCTAGAGTCAGAGATCCCAAGGCTCTTCCAAAATGACCACGCAGACGGGCCATGGGAGAGCCTGGCTCAGCTGTGGTCGCGTTTATGAGACAGAGCTCCTTCCCCCCGGCTGATGTTATGAATGGGCAGGTAGGAAAAAAAGTAATAAAAGTCAGCTAACCGTGGTTGAGTCAAGCCAGCCCACAGCAGTCAAGTACTGAGTGGGCACCTGACTCTGATGGGGCTTCTGGAGCTGCAGGGTTGTTTTATCCCTGGGTGTGTTTTCATTAGGAGAAGTGCTGACTTGAACGAAGAAGCAAAAGAATCTGGACAATGAACACTCTCTGTTTTTTTTTTTCTAAAGATAAAATTATCATGAAGTTATGCTAATACCTCCAAATCAAATTTGAGACTATAGAATTCTTTTTGCCTAATCTCATCTATATTACATATGTTGTTTTTCTTTTTCCTATGTTGAAAATTCTCAGTTCCCAGTGGATAAATCTTAGAATAACACCTATCAAGAGCACTACCAATAATTTGATTGATGGAAAGAGTGTATGTATGTGTGTGTTTCATTAGGGAAAATCCCACTAAGGACGTATATAGTCAGTCTTGTGCTTTAAAGACTAGTTTTTCCCTGTAGCGTTATGCCACAAACTAATATCTAGTTGGGTATACTGTGTTTTAGTTTGCTTTTGTTCTCAGGGACAGCTTTTTCAAAATTTAATTTTGTTATATAATCATGAAAAATATTTGGTGATTCCTAAAGAGCCACAGGGCCCTAAGATATAATAGCAATGTTTCTCCCAACAGTAAGGATATAGTGCAAACAATTATTCACAACACAGCAGCCTCTATTCCTTCTATCACATTAATTCCTTTAAGTGAACAAGCATTTACTAAATAGCTACTATTTAGTATTGTCCAAACCTGGGAGTATCCATACTGGATATCACATTCTGGTCATTGTGATAGATCTCACATGATGGTTAAAAGACAAGGACACTGTGTTGCACATTTCCTTGAAAAGTGCTGTTCGCAAAGTAGAATGTAAATTACGTGCTATGGAAGTCAATTTGTTATAGGAGAGTAGGAATGCAAGGGAGCATTCTGGGCTGCTGAGGTTGGAAAGAGGTAGAACTGAATGAATGAATGGAGTCATTCATTCATTGAGAAGGCGTTGAGCACTCGCCCACTGGTTATATAAAGAGGAAAGCAGCTCTTGTGATCCAGTGGGAAGTTAACAACTGTTCCATGTCATCTGTAGTCTAACGGAGGTATGTGCAAGGTATAAAGGAGGAGCTCACATTTATTTCAACGTTTAATATTAGAAGTGTCTTGTTCCTTATTTAGAAATTTGGTGATATAAATTCCCAGTAGATAAAAATAAGGGAAGTCAAAAAAGTGCTCAGAGAGCAGCTGAGGTCCAATCTGAGTCATGCAGGAGTGAGAGTTTGTCAGGGGGGTGTCCAGGTTGAGGTGGGCCTGGGTGGGGCTGGGGTGAAGGACAAGGCAAGCAAAGGAAGTAGTTCACAAATGAGTTTGGAGGTGAGATAGAGTTTGGGGGAGTTTGAGCGCAAAGAGAGATAAAACTGGAGGAGTGCAAGATGAAGGATCTTGCATGCCACGTAGGCAAGGGAGAATATGAAAAAAATTAGGTTCTCAGGGGCTTAGCCTTCTGTCTAAAGAAATAAAAAATGCAAAATATAAACAAAATAACAACCACTGACATACTAAGGTCCTTTGTCATTATAAATTCGTTTTTAATGAATATGTAATTAACAGTAGCTTAGAATACTTCCCATTTTAGTTTCTTCCTCTCTTAGTTATTTAATGAACTGGAAACAGCACTAGACTTGAGTAAATGCCCTAAAAATGGGTCCATGTGATCTTTTGGTGTTGTGAAGAATCCTTTTGTCATATAACTAATTTCACCCTGTAAGTTATCAGTTTGCGAATAAGACATTTAGATGCAAAGTCAGAAATTCGTTTATAATTGTTATATGGGAATTCCCAGGAAAATTCCCAAATAGGTCCAGATGGTAACCTGGCAAGACTATGTAACCATGTGTCCTTTTTAATACAGAACAAATGAAAGTAAAACATTTGTCTTAGTCCTTCATGTAAGGTATTTGCATGTTCAGGAAGAGGAATAAAAATATATGCAGGTACTTTGTACAAGGAACTAAATAAAATAAAAGATGTATTTATAGTCCTTTTTAATGGACAAAGACTGTGAATCCCCATCCATTTTCCAAAACCCTGCCTTGAGAAAAATAATGAGAAGAGTCAGATACTCCTACACTTGGGTAGAATGACAGCTTGGCAATGCTCAGCAAACACCTAATCCTAGGTTTGGGCTCCCCGCTGGGTGTCGGCGATGGAGGGGTGACCACCAAAGTCTCAACTCTTCAGAAGAGGAATGAACAGAGTGCTGATGGATGATATGTAAGTGTTGTGTGTCTTGGTATTTGATAGGAAGTAAAGGGTAGGTAAAATTCTTTGATGAGCCTCTGCTTCTTGCTATAACAGGGCTCTTTCCTTTCTATTTTTTTTTTTTTTCTAGTACAATGAAGAAAAACAGAATGTCTTCTGGCCCAGGGACAGAAGGGACTCTCAAGTGTGGCACACCCTGAAAACAATCAGATAAACGATGGTACCCAACGAGAGCAAGGGAGGTATAGAGCTAACATCTACGGAAACATTTGCCCAGACTCCTTTTTTGGGAGGGATACCTGGCAGCACCAATAAAAATTCCTATTTAACATTTTTTTTTATTGCCATTTGGTATGCAAATGCAGGGAGAGGAGGGATCAGGTTAGGGGAACCCGGAATGGGTCTATTGCAAGAGTTCAGTTAAGAGACGGCGTGGGCCTTAACTAGGATCGTGGCTTTGGAGATAAGGGTGAGGTAGAATATTTGAGAGCTATTTAAGAGAGATGGAGTGGGGTGGAGGCAGAGAGAGAAAGAACAGATGTCCAGGTTAATAAAGCTTTAAGGGTGGGATGATGGGGGAGTGTGGAAAGATGGTGGGAAGAAGGGAGAGCCCCAAAGGCTAATGGTGGCATTCTTGCTGGTAGCTCATCCAGCCCTGGAGAACTCTGACTTTTACTAACGGAAGGGTCCACATTTCCAATCCCTTTCCAGAGAGAAGCACTGAGCCACTTGGAGTATTTGAATGGGAGAAGGGGAAGCAAACTATAGCTAGTGCCGAGGACAATGCTAAACACCCAGTCCATGCTATGTGCAGTGGAGGTAAGAGACATGGTTCACAGAACTCCACATTTTCTCTCCTGGACTTCTCAGTTAATGCTGTGTTGTCCAATTTACCAAGAAAAGAGCAGAGCAGAGTTGCCAATCACAAACTAAATCCTGAAAAACTTTTTTGAAACATTGATGCACCTAAGCTGAAAAAACTATTATTTAAAAGTTTCAAGCTGTTGTTTTGACTACTTAGATGTTGTTTCGTTTTTTCAGGGCCACCTGTTCTTTTATGGAGGAAGAGCCATCAGAATGGGGCTGTTAGTAATACAAATGCAGAACAGGTATGAATTCAATCCTCTTCATGGTAATAAAACTCACCATTCATCTGAATATATTAACACATGGTTTAATATGAAATTATAACACCCTTAGACTTGGGGATATAGCACCCTAAATCTGGGCCCTGGACTTTACAGGGTCCAAAGATCTAGCTCTGTTCTTCCTGTGCCTCTCCCAAAGGGCTGATGAATTTGTAGACCAAGTGGATGTGCTCACTTAGGGTACACCCTCCTTGCTCTCCTAGACAAAGCTCCAGCAGGCTGACTTATCTATTAGGTGCAATGGGCAGAGTGCCCAGGGCCCAGTGATATTGTTAAGGACCACAAAAATAGTTTAATTTCTTTCAAAATCAGGAGTACATAAAATGTACTTTGGGGTTGAAAATATATTCTACATAATATTAATATATTTGTTATATATTGGTATATATTAATATATACCAACACTGTTATAAGACATAACTGTTAATATTGTTTTTTTATGGAATAAGGGACCCACAATGACTAGAGTGCCTAGAACTCATTAAAAACATAATGTGAATGTGGCTCTGGCTCTTGGAACCCTGGACCCCAGACTTTTATGTCCCTATGGCCTCAGCCTGCCTCCAGGTACCTGAGCAAGCTGTGTGATAATAGACATTGTAGTGCTTTAAATGAATGTGGAAAGTGTCACTGATTTTTCATGGATATTATCATTAAGAAAATGGCATTGCACACTAAGCCCATCAAAGGTATGTAAGTTCAATGAAGGCTGTAACAATCTTTCAGGAAATAATTTAATGCTGAATTTTAACTAACAGCAACTACTTATTTTCTTATAGAGAAGAAAATGTCTTTGTTTAGGGAAATAATCTTAAAGAGACATCAAAGCAGAAAATTCTAACATGCTGAGGATGCAGAACGAGAAGATGGAAAGTTCCTGGGTCCTTAATGATATCACTGGGCTGCTGGACCACTCTTGGAACTACGTTGCATCTTAGCTTTTAAATCCACTTACTGTTTAAGACATTTTTCGTTAGAATTTTTCTCTCTGACATCAAAGAGGATCTTGCAGGATTTGTAATTCTCTATTTATGTATTTTGTTTGCTGTCTGCTCCATTCCACTTGATTGTAATCACCATGACAACAATGACTATGCATCTTTTGTTCACCCAGGAATATCTAGTGCCTGCCACACAGAGTGCAGCACATAGTAGGTGCTCACTAAATATCTGTTGTAGCAAAAAGGACTGTGCTGTATTACTTTTCCAGTACTGCATCACATCCCATTGCAACAGGGTGAAATCTCCTAAGCATACCACTGATTGATTATCTCGTGATTACAGAAAAGGCTCACTAATCCTTCTCTCTCCTACAAGGCAAGTCAGCTCTCTTCTCATCAGTCAACACATGGATCCATCATAGAAACATCTGGGCTAGCCAAGTTAATCCTCCACTACACTGGAATATCCCTAATCATTCAGCCTTAAGAAAAAACCAGCATTGGTGGTTTTTTCTGAAAACCCCAGCATTGATGAAGGAGAGGGCATTTTTCAGTTAGAGAAGCATAAGCCCTGGGGTAGGATGCTTCAGTGAGAAGAAGACAATTTCACAGCAATGCATTAGTCTAATTGCTGTTCTTGTACCAAAGAAATTCAGAGGAGAGCTCTTTGCCTCCTTGCCAAGACTTGCTGCAGAATGCCCAGGCTAATGTTTACTGCCCAAGCCTTAAGTTTAGCCAGTGAAGCTCAAGGCCTTTTATGGGAGTCAAAAGAATAAATAGCATTTTAAATATATGTTCTCAAAGGTCAAGCCTTTGACCCAAATCTGAGAATTGAAGGAATTGTTTACTCTAATAATTCTGCTAGTTCCCCAACTTCATGCAAACCATTTATTTCAGAATGTAAAACTTGAATAATCTTTGCTCACCTGCAGTTTTGTGGTCATTTAGAAAATACAGCAGTACTCCACTTTAATTGGTACTGAGTGACAAGAATAAGCCACTTTATGAGTTTTCTAGATAATGGTGGTAAGATTTCAGAAAAAGGAAAAAAAAAGCCCCTTTTCTTTCCAAGTAGTATTTTACAGTGAATTTTTTTTTTTTTTTGCTTTTTATTGCATTTTAGAATTCTAATGAAAGCATTTCTGGGAAATGTTTTGTTACTTGTTAATGAATCATTCACTTTGGGAATCAACAGGTGATTTCAGGAGCCCAGGTGTGAGTAACTGATTTAAGGTGGACCTTGTGGGTGGAACAAATGTTTACTCAGTGCATTCATTTGACAATGTTTGATGCCACCAAATCAGAGTTTGGTTTCAGATAACAGAACTAATTTCATCAGAAAACTATTTAATAGTGGGGATTAGGTGCTTACAAAATAGGAGGGCTGGAAGCCCAGGCTCTAGGCTGACACCCATGTAGCTGGATTTTGTAAACTGAGACTCTAGTTGCCACAGAAAAGCCAAGCGCATTCACGACTCGGCTTGCTTGTCAGCAAGAGCATGGCTCTGCCTCACAGTACTGTTTTTCAAGTCTCACTTGGGTGAGCCTGCGTGGTGGTGGAAGATGCTTCAAGCATGCAGCTTGACCCTAAGGGAGTCTGCATAATAACTCTGATGTTGTCAGCCCCCTAGCCACCGGCATAGAGAGGCTTTCCTGCAAGAAGGATTTAATGTAGTTAAGTAAGGCAACATGTAGTGCCTGATGCATATTTCTACACTGCTTGAAATACAAAATCAGTAAGAGCCAGCTACTGTCCTTAAGGAGGCTACCGTTTAGAAAGAAGACAGACTCCTGAACAAAAGTCTACTTCGAGGTTGCCAGCACAGTGTCAGAATCAGGTATTAAGAGGACTCTCGGGGAGTGGGATTTTGCATCTGGGTGCAGGCCAGTTCTCCAGGTGGGCTTGGACCAACTCAGTCCTTCCTTTTTCCCATTTGTAGTTGTCAAGAATAACGGTAGAATGTGCTGGGAATGCAACATCCTGAGATAAGGCCTGGGCTCTCTTCCAGTCCCCCCAGGAACAGGATGTCCTTCAAGGCGTTAACCCAGAAGGTTGTGTTATCCCCCGGGGTAGCAAACCCAGAGCAGGCTGCTTTCCAGGCTCCTTCAGCTGCAGTGCAAGTGGGCCACATGCCGATGAGACGCCTTCCACCCTGGGAAGCTTCCCTGAGCCTTGATGGACTGGCTGTCCGTGAATCCTAGACTTCCGCTGTTCCTTGCTGGCACTTCACGGCTCCTGTTGCATGCTAGAATGTTCTGGACACCCCGACTCAAGTGAGTGGTAAAAGTGCAGCCCAAGATGTAGTGGACTGAAACAACCAATGCACATTGAACCTACTTCACACTGGGTTTTGATTATAAATTTGAAAATGCATTCTTAGAAGTGCTTAACTTTAAAAGGGAAAATATTGTACTATTAATGTGGACTCCCTAAAACCACAAAGGAGATGAAGGGAAGACTGAAAATGATGACTCCTTCCATTCCTGTTTTCCTAAGGAGACCCTCTGATTCCCTGTGTGGTCGGTCCCCTGCCCCTTCAGAAGGCTCACAGTGCTATCATCTCCACTTATGCAGACAAAGGAGCTGTGTAGGTTTCTTGGCTGGGGTTAGTCATCGGGCCACTGGCAGAGTAAACTGGCACACGGAAATCCTGAGGCTGGATTCACTGTCAGCCCTCTGAGTCACAAAGTGCCCCCCCACCTCCTCCTCCCACCCCCAGTCTGAACCTGGATCCTATTCAAAGATGTTTTCCCCTCTCTTTGACTTACCTTCTGAATTCATTTTGGAGGAATGTACGAAGATCTTTTATATCCTGCAGGAATGTTGAACTCAGTGAAAAGTGATGTGGTTAAGAAAGCAAATAATATGCTCAAAGATGTTCATTGGAAGTGGCTAGGGACATCAAAGAGATTGATGAATCTGCATTTCAAAAAAGCCAGCAGGGGGTAACATTTCAACTTACCTCATAATCATCCTGCTTCTTAAATCAGCTATTCAGTCCCAGTGATGTTTCTTCCTTCCCATCAGGGCAGAATACTAATACAGCTAGCCCCAGGAAAGAGATGTCTGGAAATGGTATTGTCTTCTTAAATCAAAGCAGCTCAAAGAAATTTGTCTCCTTTATTAACAGGAGAATATAGTTGTTAATATTCAAGGAACATCTACTATGTTTCGGGTGCTGTACTTAAGCACTTGAAACACATTATGTCATTTAATGCTCAGTAGCAATGCTGTGATAGATAATACTGTTGGCCCTATTTGACAGTATGGGAAAATGAGGGTAGAGAAGTTAAGAAAATTACCCCCTTGATAGTGCTGCAGCAAGGACTTGAACTCCGTTGATCATATTGGGCACTATGTCATGCTGCCTTTATCATGGTTGTCTTTAAACCATACTAGGTTGGGGTGAGGTGGGAGGGGGGCAGATATATAACACACACTGTTCAGGGAAATTACTTTCCAAGGATAAGCAAGAGAGGAGAAACACTTCAATAATCTGCTGAAGTTTAGTTTCTGTTGATAGTTATGGATTGCTAAGAAATTGGCAATAGAGGTGTGCCGAGGAAGAAAGAGAAATAAGCTACACAGGTAAGGCATTGTGACATGTCAGTGACAGAGCCACAACTGTCATCTTCCTTAGAGCCCAAGGCTTGGAGGAATGGCAAAGAACATCCAGCACAGTAAATCACCTTGGATAAGGGGTTGTCCTGATGTGGCTCCAACTTCTTCTGTAGGAGGGCATGGTCCACCTTCACAGACAGCCTGTAACATTGTCAAATAACTCTCTATTAATGACTGAAAAAGAAATTTGCCTTGTATTGATCCAAAACCCATGTCCCTGTAAATTCACAAATATGTTGTTAGTTCTATCCTCTGACAACATGTAAAATATACTTTACCCCTTTCCCATGGGAGCCTTTCAGATATTTAACAACCCTGGCCACCCTACACCAATTCCTTTAACCTTCCTTCCTATGACATGAGTTTGAGCTATTTCCCATTCTGGTCTCTGCCCTTTAGGCACATTTTTGTACCAGTTCCATTTTGCGGAAAGCTTTTTGTTAGGTGAAGTATACAAAATTGAATAACATATGTTTAGAATCTTTAAGGATCTCTTAAAAACAATTGCATAAGACTGACTATTGTCAAAAGTCCTCTTAAAAATCTATACGTAGGTATGTGCCATTAGAAAAGTTTAGAGTGTAGTATGACTGCCCCAAGTTTGGACATCACACCTCCTTTACCTAAGTTTACGTTAGCATTTTGAGTTGTATTGAGTCAACTAAGCCTCTAAATGTTTTTGACACTCTTGGCTGCTAAGCCGCAAACCAAAGGGCAAACACTACAGAGGCATGGAATAGGAAGGAATATGGGTTTTCAAGGCTTTCTCACTTATTTAGCAATTCATTTTAATACTACCTATTTATTCATTCATTGACTTACTTGCTCATCCCACAAGCACTTACAGAAATACTGAAATTTGTCTAGTTATGCATAACATACTTCAGTGGGATGGGTGTGAAAGAAATATGAGACTATTCCCTGCCTTTAAGAAACCCATCATTTACTAGGGAGGGGAAGAAAAAACAACTACAAAATAAAGTAAGCTCTCGAAGTGTCACATAATAGCAAAACATTAAATTGAATTCAGAGCTCTGAGTTTTAAAGCTTTGACTGAAGCTATTCACATTACCTCCCTAGACCTCAGTTTTCTCATTTAAATAATGATACCCTTGGACTTTTCAAGTTCTTTCTAGTTCTAAGGATCTATACGTCTAAGTGCAAGATGACTGTATCCTTCTTGAGGGCAGGGATTACATTTTGTGTATAAGTGAATTTCCCATTAAACAATAGTATAGTGTTAACTTGCAACATCAGTCAATATATATTTATTGAAGGGGCTAAAGAATTCAGATTAAATATGTACAGGGGTCTTTACTAGCTTTGGGTACAAAAACACACCCCAGGGAAACACAGAAAATAGGCATAGGAATTGTCACACCAACTGTCACTGGGTGACATCCTGATGTGATGGTCCAAAGATAGATCTATGCAGTCTTGATGCTCAGGTAGAGAGATGACTTATATATTCTCACACATGCCATGATTAGTGGGTGAGGTCTAAGTACAAGCTGGGCATACACTGCGTCCTATTTCTTTTCAAGGTTCCTGCCCTCTTCCTCTTCAGGTATTTTCATTCCTAAAATCCCATTTTGTCTCATTCTCTTACCAAAGTGTTTGGTGATCCATGATGAAAAGCTTGATGGACAATCTGAAAGTAGCAACCCAAGAAATACTGGCTTGCTTTCTCTCAAAGGTAAGGTAGGCACAATCCTTAGCAAATGTGGTCCTACTAAGGCCAGATTTTTGGTTGTGGAAACAAATACATGTGTGTGTGTGTGTGTGTGTGTGTGTTTGTGCATAGAGATGCAGACATGCACACACAATTTTCAGACAGTCACCTTGATAGACTAGTCTTTACCAAGCCATGGATACATGCATAAGAAGGAAGGCGACTATAAAAGTATTGGCAGAATTTTGGAGGAGAAATGAAAAAATGTACTGCCAAGAGAAGGGGAAGCATATGCCAGGTGGGTGAAATGAAAGTGGCACGTGCAGTTTGAAAGATGAATTTGAAAGAATGACTTGCGTGGGGCAGGGGGATGGTGATTAGTTGTTTGGAGGATGTTGATTGTTAATGTGGATGGATTCTAATTAGATTCAAGAAGGAGCCACTGTAGGATCTTTAGCCACTGTAGGAGTATGGCACACACTGTGGTTCTTTGTGCCCATGTCCAGTATCCTTATTAGATTGTAAGCTCCTTGAGGTCAGGGGCTGTGTTTGGTAGATTGCAGTGGAAAAACACAGGAAGTAGGAAGACTGGTGAACAGCCAGTCCCATTCCTTCTGGTGGGTGTTGAAAGGCCAGTTTTTCTATAACACTTTTCATGATGAGGTATGCTGTTGCTGAAAATAAAGACTATTATCAGTGATAGTTAAAGTAGCTACTTGAAATTTACAAAGTTTTGTTTTCAAAATCACTTAGACTTTGGGAGGAGTGTTTCCCTGGTAAAATTTGACTCCCACCAGGATCCATTTGAGGGACCAAGAAAAAAGCTCATGAAACTTTGGAAACACTTATGCAAATGTCATTTTGATGAGATAACTGTGAGTAGATCAGGAACACATGGATCAAATCTTCCACAGGATACCCACTGGTTTAAAGAGTAAAGGTCTGGTGTTGTTGACATCATGGAGTTTGGGTTTTGCTGAGCTCCCTATCTTTGGAAAATCAGTTTGAGACTGTCATAAGATGTATGCAGCTGTGGGTTTTTCTCGGATCTGCTTTACGGTTTTATGGCTTTCAGAGTGAAGCCAAAAGCCTTCCAATAGTCATGGTAAGATAAAGGCCTGGAAATCTTTGAAAGCATTTTCCCAGGCAAACCCATCATGGTTATTGCCTTTTATAGTTGGTACCTGCCTGAGGACCAAAGTTACAAGAAAAACTAATTTGAGAGTTTGTGCTTAGAGTCTTCCCTGGGTCACAAACTTTGCTGGGATCTCTTAAATGGAAACTGTGGCCACTTTTGGTTTTCCTACAAACTTAAACTACAATTTAAATAGAAAAAAAAACTCTCAAAAATTTCTGAGCTCATGAACACAAACAGCCATTGTAATGCTGTTTTTCATTTCAGAAGAGAAATGATCATGGAAAAGAATGAAGCAGAGGTTGGAAGTGGAAGACATCCTCCTCTAAGCATGCTTCTCTAACATGGGCAGGTTGACAATGACAACCATACCAGGGAACAAGTCCACCCTCACCAGACACCTAACCTACTAGCACCTTGGTCTTGGACTTTCCAGCCTCCAAGACTGTGAGAAACAAATTTCTGTTGTTTAAAAACTACCTAGTCTATGGTATTTTGTCATTACAGCCTTAATAGTAACCCAAATAGTAACAGTTCTTGTATGAATTAAATTGCTTAATATATTTTGAGTAAGAAGAGTACCTGGCCCATAACAAAATCTTCAATGCATCTTAGCTATATTATTATTCCTGTCTTATATAGAAGAAAATACAAGGGTAAAGTGATCAAGTAACTTTGCCAAGGTCACATAGCTCATAGGGATAAAAGGGAGGGCTTGAATGTGTCCAAGTCAGATGCCAAGACCTTCTGTCTTTAGTTATGCTCCTCCCTAAATGCCAGTCCTTACCCAGGGAAGACCTGGTCCTTCTGGACAAAGCAGGAAGGAAGGGCAATCATGCGATGGAGAGGAATGCTGTGGCCTTTGTTGCAATGAATGGAGTGATGATGTCATTATGTGGATGTCACCAGGACATGTATTATTTCTGGATGGAGAAGCAAGGGAAGATGTCCTCTTCTGACTCTTCACCACCTTCTGACCACCCCAGTGCTGTCCTCTGCCCAGCCCCATCCATTTGAAATAGTCCAGGGCACAAAATTCACCCAGTTCACCATGATTGTGAACAGTGGATTCAGCAGCCAGACGGCTAATGTGATTTGTTCTTTAGTCCTCCAACGTGGGCTTAATAAAAGCATCAAATGTTGAATGACTGTACTTTCTTGGCCAAATTAGATTATGTTAAGCCAGTGGTCCCCAACTTTTTTGGCACCGGGGAACATTTTCATAGAAGATAATTTTTCTGTGGACCAGGGATGTGGGGGATGGTTTGGGGATGATTCAAATGCATTACATTTATTGTGCACTTTATTTCTATTATTATTATTACATTGTAATATATAATGAAATAATTATACAACTCACCATTGGTTGGTAACCCCTGCATTAAGCTATTTGAGATTTTATTTTAGTAAGTTTCATATCAAAATCTAGTCGAATATATTTGACTTTTCTCTCAGAACAATGTGATAAGTAACCTAAATTCTCAATGCTAAGTTTATAGTTCTATTTACTAAATGAGTCATTAAGCCAAAATTATCTGGAATAAAATTCTTCTATATGAGTCTGCCTTCCCTTATAAGTTTTTAGAAATAAAATTTTCCTCCATAGAATTTCTTCTAATAAATCTAATGTCATATATAGTGATCTTAATTATCTTCAGTGTAAATATAATAATCCTTATAGTATATTTTATGAAATATTATATTATATATATAGCAAATTATATACTATATGTAGTATATAGTAATATGTAATATATTGTACACTATGTTTGTAATATGGTATATAATAAAGAATGGTATATACTTTATAATATAATAGGTTGCCTTGGATAAGATTTGTCTTCTACTTAAAAGTTTATAAAATCTCTATGGGAGGAAGAGAGGGAATGAGAGAGTAAGAGAGCAGAGGAGAGACAATGTTTCTATTTCCTGTAACACCTGAAGTTTATTTTCTACCACATATTAAGTGTAGTGTCTGGGTGATACTGCTTCAACTCTCTGAGCTTTGGATTTTCATCTGTGACATGCTTTGATGTCCTTTCAGGGTTATTGTGAGGCTCTAATTGAATAATATCCAAGAAATTTCTCCATAAACTCTATATAATTGTATAGAATTGCTATTATTAATATGTACCTAGTAAATAAATAAATATATAATAGAATGTATTTGTCTAGTTGGACAATTAGGTTTCATCCTTCGTCTTTGGAAAATGGACTTATAGCCTTGATGTGATAGGTTATGACAGCTTTATATATTCATTGATGTACTCAATATTTGCCTATGTTCAGTTCATTGCTCAAAGCACAGTGACACACCATAGCAAAGCAATACACATCCACCCTCTTTAAAGAGCTTATCAGAAGTGCATGGACAAACATAACCAGAGTACAAAACTGAATGTAAAAGATGCCATGAGATGATGGGGTCCAGCTCAGTTCTGTGGATATTTTGGGTGGGGATGGGGCCAGCATACTACTTCTAGTTGGTGAGAGCAGAGAGTGAAAAAGTTCAGGAATGCTTTGTGGAGAAGGAGGGCTTGCCTGGGCCCTGAGTAATGGTGTGTTAGATGTGTGGTTGCCAGAGGTGAGGAGTGAAGAGCAGTAGGGGTGGGTAGAGAAGGTGTTCTAGGTGAAAATTGAACTCTGAACAAAAACATCAAGGTGAGAAAATTTTAGACTGCTTTTTCTCAAGGTTTGGTCAGGGAGTTTCCTGATTTGTGAACTGATTAACAACTGCATGCTCCTTTGTGGGTTCTTGTAAGCAGAAAGGATTTGCAAGCTCATGGATTTTCATTTTTATAATGACTAAGAACAAATGATTACCAACTGAGTAAGTGAATGACTAAAGATGACTAATATTTGGTTACTAACACTGAAATCTGAAAGTTACTAGAATTTCCTTAGGTCCGTAACTCCATGTCCTACTAAGAAGTCTGAGTGCCAAAGATCAAGTTTTTGCTGTCTTCATATATACCCAAATAGTCGGAAGTTCTTCTCTGACAATTTTCTTAAGAAAAAAAATAGTTATTTATGCATCTTAGGTGTTAACTTAATTTGATCTTTAAGCTAACTTAAGCTTACTTAAGGCTTTCAATTTTTGTTCTTCTATTATTAATTATTTTATGATTTACTCTTGTTTTATTTTTTGATTATTGTGTAATTTCTGGGCTTGTACCATTTTAATAGCTATTCTATTTTTTTTATATATATATATCTTATCAACGACTTCTTTTTTTTTTGGACAAAGGGAATAGGTGATATATTATGGATGAAGCTATGTATCTTTGTCCTGCCATAATAAGTCTCTCTTGACCTGTTCATGGCATTTGTTTTAACACCTTGTCCCTCTGCACTTGGGCAAGTCTTCTTATCTTTCAGGAAGGAAGCTGAAGTGATGGAAAAATACAAAGTTCCTGGTTCTCTAGACCCGGGGCTGGCTAATTAGGACCCCTGGGCCAAATCCAGCCTGCAGGTTGTTTTTATAGATAAAGTTTTATTGGAACACAGCTATGCCCATTCATTTACATATGATCTGCAGTTGCTGTTGCAGTACAATGTCAGAGTTGAGTAGCGGTAGTTCTAACAAAGTTTCAGAAATCTTCACAATTTACTAGTAGTCCTTTTACCAAAAACATCTTCTGGTTCCTGTTCTAGTAAACCATGGCATTGATAACTATTTCCCAAATGGAAATGTGATGGCTTACCTTGGGGGGAAAAATGGTATGTGGTGTTTAAGAGGTCAACCAAAGCAGGTTGTGTTAACTCATTGAGTGATTCCTTCATGGCTCAGAGTGACCTGACCACTTTAGGAAAGACTATGTTACAAACCCTTCTGTCATCCTGAAAAGGCACAATCAAATCTTTGTTGGTGAAAGAGGAATATGCAAAACACAAATCATTACTTGATGAATAATAATAAAGAGTACTCACATAAAATTAGTAATCTTTTAACTTTTCAAAGGTTTCTCACTCTTTCTATATTTTTCCTTTATTTATGTAATTTTGAGTCACTCTCTAAATCTGCTGGGTTTTTTTGTCCAGAAATTAACTCCTCCTGAAATTCTCTTCAGCCTCCTGCCATCCTCCTACTCTTTTCATTCCTCCTCATCTTCTGTTTTGTCCTGCATATTAATACATCTCACGGCAATAATATTCACACTTCTTCTAGAATAATAGAACCTCTAGATGTTTCTCAATGGCCTTGAGGATGAATAAACATCTTTGTGGGTAGGGATTGATTTTGAGTTTCATTAGCAGAATATTATGTCATCAATAGGGTAAGCCTGGCATAAACATTGCTCACTTTCAACAATAAAAATATCATGAATTCAGCAACCTTGTGAGGAATCTACCTGGGATTTTAGAAGGTTGAGTGGCTTCCTCAAATACTTGTAAATGGTAGAACTGGCTGTGAACACAGCTTCAGTTGACGCCTTACTTCTCAGTTAGGGTCTTCATTTTGTTCACTTATGTTTTGGTTTTCTTTTAGGAAAGACATTGACTTTTTCCCTAAAAAACACAGCAGGACACTGGATTGAGTAGTTGAAAATCCATTTTGTTCATGCTATTTCACTCTGACAGTTCTGTAGCTAGACTGATTAGATGTCCCAGGTAATTAATAAATTGGATCTAATCCTTTATGTTAAAATCATCATTAAAAGTTTACACTCTGTTCACCAAAGTTGTGAAATATTTCAGATCACATTGGGAGATATTTCTGGTTCATTGGCCATGTCAAATGGCCAAACAAATTGTTTACTTCTCACTTGAATTTTTATTTAAAAATCCAAATTTCACAACCAGTCCAGATATCCCAGAGGTATTTATTTCAAGTGGACTCCATTTAGAAACACTTGGTGTATTTCTAAATTAAAAGAACTAAGCTGTACGAATGAACATTTCAGAATAGATTTAAATTCCTCTGGCTGTTTTTGAAAAGGCATGCTACATCTATTCATATGAAATCCACCATTACAACTAATTCCTGAAGCTTAGAAACTCAGAATTTACAGTAATACGGTTTTGTAATTAGAAAAACAAATTTTAAAGATGCCACAGTAAGACAAATACGTGGTTCTAATTATTATGCTTTTTTTCCTCCTGAGATGTGTTTTTCCATGATACCTTGATATTTCTTTTGTAGGTGGTCAGCAATGTTATTAACAATTGAAAAACCCACTCATATAAAGGCAACATTACCAAATTATAAAAAACAAGTCATTGGAGAGAAAAAAAACGAGGCTATGGGTAGGCTACTCATGGTATTTGCAAAATCATTTATGTTTGAACAGCTTTGAACTATAAACTACAAATTACAATATTAAGGGGAACAGTGGGTGATTTCTACTTTCCAAGAATGGCTTCCAACGCTAGTGTAGGAGCATATGGAAATTGGGAATATTCTTGCTTTTGCAATACAACTATTGTCTTTGCTCAGAATTATGAAAAAGTTGAGGATGCAATCAGAATAGAGTGCAAATTATTAGGGTAAATATTTGAATTATAACCTTGGCTCACGCAACAGTACCTCCTCCAATATGTTATTTGGTGAAATTAAATCTTGAACACTGTAATTCTGAATTTTCTGAATTTTAACAAAGCTTCTCTGAAGGCTTTGGGGGTAATGAACAAAAATTTAACACTGTGAGTGACTGTCAGCTGTTACTTGCCATGGCTGTTGTTGGAGTTCACAAGTCAGTTTCTTCTCACAGGGGTTCTTTGGCCCAAGCCTTCCTGCCTGGACCTCTGGTCCTCTTCCTGCTGACCGTGACCCCCCCTGTGAACTTTGCACAACTACTGGAGGTAATAAAGCATGAGGAAGAAGTGAAGATTGTTGGCTCCTTTCCCAAGCAAGGGGACCAGGTCTCCGCGGTTTTGGCACCAGTTTCAAGCCTATCAGGTAGGGCTCGCGAGGACTTAGCATGGTAATTACAAGCCCTGGCCACCACTTTGTAGACTTGGGAACCTAGCTGTGCACGTATTTTTCTTCCAGAGAGTCTCCTTTATTGTACAACTCAGACAAGACACTTGGAGTTGTTTGCCTGTATGTCCCTTAACTGGCTATTGATGTGGTGGCCTGGGGCACCTGTGTAGAGGCTGGACACCCCCCTCCCACCCCCACAGCCACAACATTACTAGAGAGGACACTGCCCAGCCTCAGAGAGGAAACATCTATAAACAACCTCTTGAGTCAGCTAATTATTTATAAGCTAATGAAATAGAAGCTGAAGCATGTGTGTGTGTGTGCGTGTGTGTGTGTGTGTGTGTATTTGGGGTGGGGCTCAGAAACCCATAGAGGTACCAGAGTATGAACTGCTCTGATTCTCTAAGAGAATAGGCCCAGTCATTATTAGCATTCCTTTTCTCAATAATCAGGAAAAGGAGATATCAAGGCCAGAATTCTCACTGAGTGCTGACTGCTTGGGTGGAACTGGCCACTCACAGACAAGACTCAAATGCTCACCCTTTATTGCCCTGAGAACCAACTCCCCATCTCTGGGGAAGGGACTCTGAAGATAAAAAGTCATGGCTGGAGATTTGGTTGGGAACCAGCTGGACTTTTTGCCAATTTGAAAATCCTCAAACAGTTGGAAGACAGTTTGGCAGTTTCTTGCAAAACTAAACATACTCTTACCACACCATCTAGCAATTGCAATCATGCTCCTTTGTATTTACCCAAAGGATTTGAAAGCTCATATCCATACAGAAACCTGCACACAAATGTTTATAGCAGCTGTAATCATAATTGCCAAACTTGGAAACAACCAAGATGTCCTTCACTAAGTGAATGGATACATAAACTGTGGTACACCCAGACAATGGAATATTATTCAGTGCTAAACAGACATGAGTTATTAAGACAAGAAAAGACATGGAGGAACCATAAATGTATTTTACTAAGTGAAAGAAGCCATGTGAAAAGTCTATATTCTGTATGATTCCAACTGTATGACATTCTGGAAAAGGCAAACTATGGAGACAGTAAAAAGATCACTGGCTTCCAGGGGTTAGAGGAGATGGAGAGAGGAATGAATAGGCAGAACCCAGAGGATACTTTTAGGCAGTGAAACTATTCTGTAAGATATTATAATGGTGAATGCGTGTCATTATACATTTGTCTAAATCCATAGAATGTACAACAACAGGAGTGAATCCTAATATAAAGTATGGACTCCGAGTGATGATGATGTGTCAATGTAGGTTCATCAGTTGTAATGAATGTACTGCTCTGGCAGGGGATGTTGATAATAGGGGGAGTTGTACATCTGTTGGGGCAGGAGGAATATGGGAATTCTCTGTACTTTCCGCTCAATTTCGCTGCAAACATAAATCTGCTCTAAAACACAAAGTCTATTTTTTTTTTTTAAATCTTCAGTCTTTAAACAAAGACTCAGGCAAAAACACTACGATGGATTAGAGCCAGTGCTGGGAGCGATAGGAATGTTCTCATTGGGCCCAGAGAGCCTAAGGGAAATAGACATACAGATAGGGTAGCTTTGTGTGTGGGAATTGCTGTGCTTTATCTCTTATTTTCAAGTGGGAGTTGCCCAACTCTGGACAGAGATCCAGGGTCCATCCCCTCAGTGGGGGACATTGCAATGGGAGATACACAGGCTTGGCTGAAACAGAAAGATTTACAAGCAGAGAAAGTAGCAAAATAACTATTTTTTTTTTTTTTAGATTTTAATTCATGGCTTTTGGTCCCGTTGCCTTTTTCCTTTTTTTTCTGATTCCAAATAGGTAGCCAGGCATTTTGGATTTCCATGACCCAAGAATTCTTGCAGGGGAGAATGCAGAAGCTGATCAAGTAAGGATTCTATTTGTTTTGTCAACTGCAATTTCTTAATTAAATGTGATAAGTATCCTGGGCAGAGGAGAAGTTAGGGGAAAGCATCCAAGAGTCAGATGAAAATGGAGATTCCTGATAATGGGAAGGAGGCAAAAGCTGGGACACCTACTCAGTGATAGCACCCAGGGTGACTAAGCTATGCCCCAGGGAGGTACTCTGAGTGCAGGGCAAGGCCCAGGAGATAACTACATGGCATGCCTCGGAAGGCTGCACTTTGGCACGTGATTCTTTTGGTTTTGTTGATCTTTTGTATTTTTTGGTCTCAATTTTATTTATTTATGCTCTGATCTTTATTTCTTTCCTTCTACTAATTTTGGGTTTGTTTTCTCTTGCTTCTGCTTTTCTAGTTTTTAAAGATGCATTGTTAGATTGTTTATATGAAGTTTTTCTACCTTTTTTGAGGTGTTTATTGCTATAATCTTCCCTCTTTGTACTGTTTTTGATGTATCCCATAGGTTTTTGGTATGTCACATTTCTATTTTCATTTGTGCCCAAAATTTTTTATATTTCCTTTTTAATTTTTTTCATTGACTCAATGGTCATTCAGGAGCATATTGTTTAATTTCCATTTGTTTGTACAGTTTCTAATGTTCCCTTATTATTGATTTTTAGTATAATACCATTATGGTCCAGAAAAGGTTCCTGCTATAATTTTCTTTTCTTTTAATTTTTTGATAGTTGTTTTGTCTCAAAACATGCGGTCTATCCTTGAAGATGTTCAATGTGCTGAGAAGAATGTGTATTTTGCAGCTGTTGAATAAAATGTTATGTAAATGTCTTTTAGGTCCATTTGTTCCATAGGATAGATTAAGTCTGATATTTCTTTGTTGATTTTTCTGTCTAGATGTCTGTCCAATGCTGAAAGTGATGTGTTGAAGTCCCAGGTATTATTGTGTTGGGATTTAGCTCTCTCTTTAGTTCTAATAATATTTGCTTTATGTATTTGGGTACTCCAGTATTGGGTACGTATATATTTACAATTATTGTATTTTCTTGCTGAATTGATCTTTATCATGATGTAATGACCTTATTTGTCTCTTTTTACAGTTTTTTTCTTGAAATCTATTTTAACTGATATAAGTGTAGCTACTCTTGCTCTTTTTTAGTTTACATTTGCAAGGAATATCTTTTTCTACTTTTTTTATTTCAGGATATTATAGGGGCACAAACATTTTGGTTACATGTTATGACTTTGCCACATCCACTTCTTTATTTTTAGTGTATGTATGTCTTTATAGGTGAAGTTTTCTCTTGTAGGCAGCATATAGTTGGGTCTTGTTTTTCATCCATTCACTCACTCTGTCTTTTGATTGGAGAACTTATTCCATTTATACTCCATGTTGTTATTGATAGGTAAGGACTTACTACTGCCATTTTGTTATTTGTTTTATGATTGCTTTATTGGTCTTCTGTTACTTTCTTTCTTTCTGTCTGTCTTCCTTTGCATAAATGTGATTTTCTCTGTTAGTAGGTTTTAATTTTTTGCTTTTTATTTTTTGTGTCTCTGTTACAGGTTTTTGTTTTGTGGTTGCCATGAAGCTTGCAATTAACATCTTATAACCAATTATTTTAAACTGCTAACAACTAAACTCTAATTACAAAGAAAAGGAAACAATCAAACAAGCAAGGAGAAAACTAAAGAATTCTACACTTTAACTCCACCATCCCTGCTTTTTGACTTTTCATTTTATATTGTCTATTTCTTTAAAAGTTTATGTAGGTATTAATTTTTGATAGATCTGTCTTTTAGTCCTTCAACTAAAGTTATGAGTGGTTTCCATGCCACAATTATAATGTTGAAGTATTCTGTATTTATCTGTGTACTTACTATTACTAGTGAATTTAACACCTTCAGATTATTTCTTGTTAACATTCTTTTCTTTCAGATTGATGAATTCCCTTTAGTATTTCTTGTAAGACAGGTCTGATGTCAAAATCCCTCAGCTTTTGTTTGTCTGGGAAAGTCTTTATTTTTTCTTTCATGGTTGAAAGATAATTTTGCTGGATATAATATTCTAGGTTGCAAGTTTTTTCCTTCAGCTCTTTGATTATGTCATCCCAGTCCCTCCTGGCCTATAAGATTTCTGCTAAGAAGTCTGCTACCAGATGTATCAGACCTCCTTCATATGTTATTTACTTCTTTTCTCTTGCTGCTTTTAGGATCCTTTCTTTATCCCTGATCTTTGACCTTGAGAGTTTGATTATTATATACCTTGAGGTAGTCTTATGAATTGAATCTGCTTGGTTTGGTGTTCTATGATCTTCCCGTAACTGGATAGTTATATCTTTCTCTAGGTCTGGAAAGTTATTCTTTTGAATAAACTTTCTACCGTGATTTCTCCCTCTACTACCTCTTTAAGGCCGCTAACTCTTAGATTTGCTCTTTTGAGGCTATTTTCTAGATTTTGTAGGAGCACTTCATTCTTTTTTATTCTTTTTTCTCCTCTGATCATATATTTTCATATAGCCGTTTTCAAGCTCACTAATTCTTTCTTCTACTTGATCAATTCTACTATTGAAAGACTGATTATTTTTCAATTTGTCAATCGAATTTTTCAGCTCCAGAATTTCTGCTTGATTTTTTAAATTATTTCAATTTCTTTGTTAAATTTCTCTGATAGAATTCTGAAACCCTTCTCTGTGTCATCTTGAAGTTTGTTGAGCTTCCTCAAGACAGCTATTTTGAGCTCTCTGCTTGAAAGCTCACATATCTCCGTCACTGCAGGATGGGTCACTGGTGCCTTATTTAGTCCATTTGTTGAGGACATGTTTTCCTGGGTGTTCTTGATACTTGTGTATGTTTGTCAATGTTTGGGCATTGAATAGTTAGATATTTTTTCCAGTATTTGCAGTCTAGGCAAGTTTTTTCTCATTCTTCTCAAGAGGGCTTTCCACATATTCAAAGGGGACTGAGTGTTGTAATCTAGTACTATGGTCATTGCAGCCTTATCAGAACTAGAGGAGGCCCTAACCTCAGGAATCCTACAATTCTTGCAGACTCCTAGATACACTGCTTCGGTGGGTTTGAGTGGGATAAAAGAGAATTGCCTGCATTAATAGGCAAAGCCTCTTGCTCTCTTCCCTCTCTTTCCCCTAATCAGAAGGAGTCTTTCTCCACATTGCGCTGCCTGGAGTTGGGGGAGGGGTGATGTCAGCACTTCCATGGCCACCACAGCTGACATTGTGCTGGGTCACACCTGAACACAGCACAGTACTAGGTTTTACCCAAGGCCCTGGCCCATCGTGACTACTTCCTGGCTACCTCTAATGTTTACTTAAGTTTCAAGGGCTCTTTAGTCAGCAGGTGGGATCTGCTGCCCTTTTCGGCAGCAGATCCCTTTTATAGGGTAGATCTAGAAATGCTCTCCAGGAGCTAAGGCTTGGTGTCAGGGGCTTCAGGAATCTGCTTGGTACTTTATATTACTGTGGCTGACCTGGTACCTAAGTTACATGACAAAATCCTTTGTACTCTTCTCTCCCCTTTCCCTAAGCAGAATGAGTCCCTCCCTGAGCTGCACTTCCTGGAGTTGGGGGAAGGGTGACACAGACACATGCCCTTGGCCACCACAGCTGGGGTTGCACGGGGTCACCCTGACCCCAAGTCCACTGCCTCTAAGACAAGCATAGCACCAGGGCTTGCCCAAGGATTGCAGTCCTTGTGGTCTGACTGCCACTCAAATTTACTCCAGGTCCCAGTCCACTTTAGTTAGCTGGTAATGAAGTCAGGTTCTTCCTGTTGGGGCTGAGAATTTCCTTCTGGCCCAGGGCTGGTCCAAATGCTCCCTCCATGGGTGCTGGCAGATTCTTCTCTGTGTTGTGTTCCTCTGTGACAGGGCAGCACTGAGTTCCAATCCAAAGTCCTACAGTCTATTCTCTCCCAAGCACACAGAATCTTTCTCTGTGCAGTACTGCCAGGGGATCAGGGAAGGGTGTTGTATGCAAAGTTGTCTTTGCTACCCTCTTCAGTGCTCTTGCCTTGGTATTATGTTAAAACCAGGTACTATGATTGCTCACTTGATTTTTTTGCTTCTTATGTAGGTACTTTCTTGCATGGATAGCTGTTCAATTTGGTGTTCCTTTTGGGTGGACGATTGCTAGAATATCCTGTAAGGCCATGTTGCTCTGCCTTCATCATTTGTCATGTTTCTATTCTTTTACTTTTAACATCTTCCCATGATTCCTACTGTGATGGTGTGCCTTGCTGTTTTTTTTCCCCCCACTCATGTGCTGTGTACTTCAAGGGTTCTTTAGTCTAGAGATGAGTGTCCTTGAATTCTGAGTCCCTCCAGTTTCTTATGCCACTAATATTAATGTGGGTAGGACCCTTGTCCACTGTATCCTCTGTGGCTAGGGCAGAACCTTCACTATACTCGGCCTTCATTTATTAATAAATAATTATTGAATGAAGAAAGAAATCAAGGAAAGAAGGATTGTAGTGTTCTTTGGACTGGTCCTTCCAATATCTTTAAAAGTTTTGATGCTGACAACTATACAAAAACAAATAGCAAAGCCCAGGCTTAGAAAAAGTGACCAAGTCAGTATCTGTATTACAATAATGGGAGAAGTGGAAGGAAGACTCATACAAACTTAGGTAGGGTAGTTCCAAAAAAGAAAAGAATAATTTACTTCCACTGGAAGGGAAAAGAGCTGAATTACTGACCACCTCCTTTTAAGATGGGTACCATTATTCCATGTTACAGTTGATGAAATTAGAGATCAGAATATTTAAATAACAACTAGGAAATGTCAGAGTTGGGACTTGAGTCTAGGTTTTTGTGTCTGTTTATTGATTTAATAAATATTTATAGAGGCTCCATTCAGTGCCAGTCAGTATGCTAAGGCTATTTTAACTCCCAAATTAAAGCCTTTTCCTCTGTCTCTATTGCTGCCAAGCAGTGGGAAATTGTACATCTTAGCTACCTGAAATAATACAGCACTGGGTACCCATAAAGAGACAAAACTAAAATTTAATGTTGGCATTTATTGCAAAACTTAAGAGAAATAATAGAACTGAAATTTAGTGATACTGGGAGAAATAGAAAGGGCAGATGGAGAAGTTTCGCTTTTGTTGTTAGGGTCTTAGCCAAAACCTGCTGCATTCATTCTCTCCCTCATCCATCCATCCTTTCCTTTGCATTCAACAATGCATTCAACAGTGCCGGGGAGCATACTGAAGATGCCGAGAAGCACTTAAGAAATGGGAATTGTATAAATGTGTTTTAACTCCATATTTCTGAAGTTTATTTTCTCACAGAAGTCTTCACCTTTTTTATAGATCATAATTTATATTACAGTGTAAGCTTGTTTTGAAGAACACACACTGGAAAGTATCCTTTAACCAAAGGATACTTTGTGGCCTAATTGTAAGCTTGTGAGAGCAGGAACTGGGCTTCCACTGGCCAGCACATGCCCTGTGGATAATCAATGCTAAAAAACTAGTGAATGAATGAATGAATGAATGAATGAATGAATATGAGAATAGTAAGCACGTTGGCAGAACTAATGGACATAAGGGTTTTGTGTATGTTTCTTTGTTTGCTTATTTTAAAGGGGAGGGAGCTCTCACTGAGACCTCTAAATGACAACAATTAGGCAGTGGCTTACTTTTCCTTGTGCTAGTACTCAGGGAGCATGAGATGAAATACTCCTTTGTTTGGTAACTTTTCTCTCGGGCCTCAGAGATGATTTCAGTTACCAAAATAAATAGGGGTTTCTCTTTCTATCTAACCCAAAAGATATTATGGGTTATACGATTCTTAAAACACTGCTTTTAAAAGTAGCTTTCCCAAATGGATTGAATTTGGAAGGTGTTTTGTTTATCTGGTACATGGATCAGTGGCAGTCAGCAAAACCCACATGAAAGTAGATGAGGATCCCTTATCTGGATGGAATTTAATTAAAAATAAACAAGAAGATGGCTACTATTTTAGGATAGCATAGCCTCTTACTTCAATGTAATTTCCTTTCAAGAAAAGATGATATAAAACCGTTTCAAATTCCAGTGTATTAAGGCATATTTTACATCACATTATTATTCCCATGGGTGTTTTCCCCACCCCCTTGACCTTCAACTCTTTTTTGTCAAGTAATTTTTCTTCAACACATGAGTTCCATTAGCTGATTCAGTTACATCCTGCCCAGTATCTTTATGTAGTTAATTTTGACAACACCAAGAGCTGGAACTCTGAACCAACAATTCCAAAAATAGTTTCTTTGAAAACAAAGATGCAATCGCAAGTAGATTGGATTGAAAAGTTCTCTGGATAATGTCTTGTAGGGTTCCTTTAAAAAAAAAAGCAAATGTAATGAGCCAACTCATCATACCAGAGGTCTCAAGAAGTAAACCACAAAAATGCATTTATCTCTTTTGTTGTAGTTAATGTAAATTCTTAGCATGGAGACTTCATTTGGGTCTGCCTTTGTTGTGCATCTTTGCCTGTCTTGGTAACACTGGACTTACATGGGAGGCGTCCGAAGGACACTCTTCTGGTTTCATGTCACCATATGGGTGATAAGTAACAGCATTCTTTGAGATGGACCTTTTGATTAGAGGAGGTTCTGTACGAATTTGGGAAAAGATATAGATTCTGTGTGGTCATTTTAAAGGCATCTTGAGGCACTCTTTGTTCATTCCCTCTGAGCAACAATGAGCTTTTGCTATGTGACAGGTACAGTGCTATGCATCTAACTTTTAGCATATCATTTAATCTGATTGTAATCCTCTGAGGTGTACTATTCTTTTCACCATTTTAAAAAATATGGAAATGGCAGTATAGAAGGGTTATTGCCCAAAGTCGTGAAGTTAAGGTAGGGAGTATCAGTGCCAGGATTAAACCAAGAATGAAAACCATCAAATATAATAGAGTTTGACTCCAGAACTCATGTCCCTAACAGTATGCACAATCATGCTTTTAAACCCAATATATCTGAAATATTCTTGTAAATCTCACCGCCAGTGTTTTTGGGAAAATCTCTTTTCTCATACCTTCTAGGTTTTCCTTTTTGATCCACATCCTTCATTATCCACACTTTCCTCCATCCTCAATGAATCCTAATTGTAGAAAACGAGATTCTTCAATATCAAAGTAAACAAAAGCCACAAATCAGATCTCATTTTAAAATATGTGCCACTAGTCTTAGACCACAAAAACACATATTCTTCATATATGGTCTCTCATTTCATATAACCCCCTATAGTAAATACCACTGGGTACTTACACAATCACTATTTTCTAACCCAATTTTTTCTTGCTGATGGAGCCCCAAATTTGTTTGGAGAGAAAATGTGCCCACATCCAGATCACCATTTCTCTGAGCCATCATAAATACTGAGTCAATTTATTGCTTTCCTAGTCTCTCATCTAGCTGGAGATGGCTGTGCAGTCAGTTCTGGCTGAGAAGACAAGAGCAGAAATCTGTTAAGCATTTCTGGAAAAGGATTTGATTTGTTGATGAAAGGGAGCAGACACACTTGTTACCTCCGCTTTCCATTTTTATTGCCTTGGATAGGCTGTGACATTGTATGCACCATTTTGCAATGTGAGATAACATTATTAAAAAAAATCAAAATAACTTCAGAGATGTCAACTAGCATGCCCTTGAATTTATGCTCATAGTCATTTACTTCCAGACTCAGGTATATTTGAGGTACTTCTTTTTTTTTTTTTTGAGACAGAGTCTCACTTTATTGCCCAGGCTAGAGTGAGTGCCGTGGCATCAGCCTAGCTCACAGCAACCTCAAACTCCTGGGCTCAAGCAATCATCCTGCCTCAGCCTCCCAAGCAACTGGGACTACAGGCATGCGCCACCATGCCTGGCTAATTTTTTCTGTATATATTTTAGTTGGCCAATTAATTTCTTTCTATTTATAGTAGAGATGGGGTCTCGCTCTTGCTCAGGCTGGTCTCGAACTCCTGAGCTCAAACGATCCGCCCACCTCGGCCTCCCAGAGAGCTAGGATTACAGGCTTGAGCCACTGCGCCCGGCCTGAGGTACTTCTTTAAATTAAGATCATTCACATTTTATATTACTTGCAGCTGAACACACTCCCCACTGATTCAGCCTGTAAGATAAATGTCACTATCCCCTTTCACTGAGACTCAGAGAATGTGACTTAATAATAAATTTACTGGGCTTTTTTTTTCTTTTTGCATTTAGGATATAGATTTATGCATCTGCTATACTCTTGATGTTGTATTAATTGCTAGATATAAATAAGACAATCCCTATAGTCATGGCTTGCAAAATATAGGTTTAGCATAGGATTTTATCATAAACAAACAAAAAATTATTTTAAATTTTATTTTCCTTATTCTTCATATCTTGTAAATCTAAAAAATATCAGAATGATCATTTCAGTTCAATTTTAGAGGAGTATAATCTCTGAATAAAAAGAAATTTTAAGTGTTTCTAAATGTAGGTAGAGCCTAGTTAGAAAACAAAGCCATGCAAGTGTGTTTAGATAAGCTTAATAACCTCATCAGTGACACATAGTCTAACCAGAATTAACGAGAGCAGTGGAGTTCTTTGACTTCAGTGGGTACATACCTGAACCACAGAGATAAACTTGCTTCAATACTGTGTGATATGTTTTTCTAAGCATTTGTGCCAACAATGATAGCTCCTATTTCAGTCTCAGTTTCAAAGCTTCCCTTTCCTGAATAGGAGGTAAACTGTCACATTAGTTTTTAGCAAATCAAAATCAGTTAAGAGCTCTTGGCCCCAGTGCAGAGAAAATGGTTTGCATAACAACCACCTATTTCCCACTTGAAAAGGTAGACTTCTGCCTGAATGCTCCTATAACCTTAAAAGAAAATGGGAGTTTTCAAATCTCAGGCTTATGGGGTTGCAGCTGGCACTTGAAGCTGGGGGCACTCAGTGCTGGCTAATGTCAACAGCCATAGGATTGTCGGGAAAAATAGACTGAAGGGACACCATTTTATTATAAGTAGACTTGCAAGGCATTCCAACTTTCAGCTGCTCAACCCAGCGGACCAAACACCTCTGACTGCCTCAAATGTGGCCTTGCTGAATGCTTCCATATTTAGGGGTTATTAGAAAGGATTGAAGCAAGTGACCTATGACGAGGAAGGAATCAGGGCAGGCTCTGAACCTCCTCAGAGGTACCGTAATGAACCGGCCTAGGAAGGTCTTTGATGCCGCCTTTGCATACTGTATATGAGCTTTCCGCTCAGTCATTTCCTCTGCACTTTGGTAGCACAGCATGAAGCCCGCTATTAGAAAAAAGGTTTATTGCTACCTTGCAAACATTTATTGGGTAATATCTAAAACATGGTGTCAAGTTATAGTAATGTGCTATTCCGGGAACCTTTTTGAGAATTTTAGGGTTTCAGAAAATGGTCCTTTGAGAATTCTTCTGTTTCAGAAATGAAAAGTAGTAGATATATGTGTGTGTGTGTGTGTGTGCGCGCGTGTGCATGTGTGTGTGTGTGTGTGTGTGTGTGTGTGTGTAATATGTTCATGTATCCTTGGATTACTTGCTAGAGATTTATTATTTTTCTTTCATGGGAAACATCAATTCCTAAGATAGATTGTTCTTGGAATTTTCAAGGAGTGTGCCTCAGAGAGTAAATATTCAGATTTACCATTTGCCTGCAGATATTATTTGCCTGTGTTTATGGTAGGTCATTGACATGACACACATTTTAATCCCCAAAGGAATGTATTTGGTGTTGCTATCTATTCAACCAAGCTCATGTTTCTCTAGTTCAGAAGAAAATAGTCCAATATGAACTACATACAGACTTCTTTTTCTTAAATGTGGTTAGGAGGGAAGAAAGATCAGCTTTAATTGTTATGATGAAAATGTATACAGTGACATCTACCTATGGCTGTGCAAGTCCTCTTGCCTTCCTCCATAGCATCTGGAAAATACATTATATAGGGAGGGGCTCAGGCAATGTTTGTTGATAGAATAGACTATGATTAAACAGATCAATAAAGGTGAAAATTGCTACGTATGAATTTTTTGTTTGATATTCAAAGACTTTAGCAATGGACAGGGACCTGATTTTCATAAACAATTTATAAAGCACTAAATGAAAAATATATGATATCAAGTGGGTCTCAACTGAATTGGGGTAAAAGATGAACATGTAAATAAAGCGAATGCCATCCTGGTCCCTTTAGGGTCTGCTCACCCTTCCTTGACCTTCCAGTCACATGACTCACGGCTTCTCTATTCAAAACTGCCTCCCAGTCCTACTGCTCTGTTTGCTCTTCCCAAGTTCCACCATTCTCACCCTCACCCTCAGGCTATATGTACCCCCATCTGCCTCTCCTCTCCTCTTCCTTTTTTCCTCTTCTGTTCTACCTTCCTAATTCTAGATTCTCAATTTTCCTTTATTGGTACATAATTGTACCTATTTATGGGAGTATACATGATATTTTGATATGTGCATAGAAAGTGTAATGATCAAATCAGGGTCATTGGGCTACCCATTGCCTCAAACTTTTATCATTTCTTTGTGTTGGGAGCATTCCAAATCTCTCTTACAGCTATTTTGAAATGTACAAAAAATTATCATTAACTATTTTCATCCTACTGTGCTATCGAACACTAGAACTTATTTATTCTATCTGACTGTATTTTTTGTGCCCATTAATCAACCTCCCCGCAACCCCGGATCTGGCTTTAGTGTTTCTTGTTTTGTGTTTCCAAGTGTCCTATACATATTTTATTCAGGATCAACACATTGCAAAACTACAGGGGAGTTGACTATTATGCACATTATTACTCTATATTCTTTTACCCTAAAAAAAAATAAGTGGCCATCTGAAGAGACCATCTTCTAGCACCAAAATATTTAAAGATGATTAGGAATAAGACAACGGTCTCCTTATTGACAAAATGACATAGTCAAAAGGCCTACATTACTTGCAACTCCACACAAAAACGATTGTTTGGACGCTTAGTTATATAGCTAATGTCTAAACGAAAGGGCTATGCACTGAACTGTGTCCTCTCCCAGCCCCCAAATTCATGTGTTGAAGCTTGACCCCTCAGTGTGAAGGCTTGTAGAGAAGGGGCTGTTGGGAGACAATTAGGCTTGTTTGTTTATTTATTTATTTATTTATTTTGAGACTGTCTCACTTTGTTGCCCAGGCTAGAGTGAGTGCTGTGGCGTCAGCCTAGCTCACAGCAACCTCAATCTCCTGGACTCAAGAAATCCTCCTGCCTCAGCCTCCCAAGTAGCTGGGACTACAGGCATGTGCCACCATGCCTAGCTAATTTTTTTTTTCCTATATATATCTTAGTTGGCCAATTAACTTCTTTCTATTTATAGTAGAGACGGGGTCTCGCTCTTGCTCAGGCTGGTTTCGAACTCCTGACCACAAGCAATCCTCCCGCCTTGGCCTCCTAGAGCACTAGGATTATAGGCGTGAGCCACCGCGGCCGGCCGACAATAAGGTTTAGATGAGGTCATGGATATGGGGCTTTTATGATGGGATTAGTATCCTTATAAGAGACACTGTGGATCTCTGTCTCTCTTCCTCTCTCTCTCTCTCTTTCTCTTCTTTCTATGAGGACACATCCAGAAGGCAGCCGTCTGCAAGCCTGGAAGAGAGCCCTCACCAGAAACCAACAATACCCGCACCTTGACTTGGACTTTTCGTCTCCAGAACTGTGAGAATATAAATTTCTACTGTTTAAGGCAACACAGACACCTGAACAAAGCCAATTAAAAGTAGCTCCTGGCTGGCAGAAAGGTTGTTTGCCCAAATGGGTCATTGAAAGCTCTTACCTCGTGGGTGAGAAATCTCAGATTGAGGGTCTTAAATTTCAGAAAATAGAAATAAAGGAATTAATTCAACTGTCTCCTAACACCTGTCTGCTTCTAGTCTTCTCCCTTCAACTATTCTTTGTGCACTGCATCTGGTGGTGAGTTTTTTGAAAGGAAACTTTGAATTATGTATACTATTTTTAAATATAAAATTAAAAAATATAAATATTTTTAAATATAAAATTTTATATTTTTAAATATAAAATTATAAAATTTTTAAATATAAAATTATAAAATATAAAATTTTAAATATCTCAAAATCCCCCTCTGGCACTCCATTGCCCTAAAGCATAGATTGCTATTGCAGTAAATTCATCTGCAATAATCTCTCTTCTTACTGGGCCTTTGCACAGGTTGTTTGCTCCTCTTGTCATCCCAACTTTCTGCTGCTCTCTCTCCCCCATACTTTTTAATAATTAAATTCTTCTCAGCTTCTAGAATTCAATCTGGGTCTCACATCTTTTTTGGGAGGTTTTCTCAAAGCTGGAAATGTGTCTGTCCTCTGTGATCCTACCACTTTCTAGACATCTCCTTTAGGTCCCTATGTTGTAAGTGACTGTTTTCTTGCCTGTCTCTGGCACTATGTTATAAACTCTTAGAAGCGAAGGACTATTTCCTCTCTTCATTGTGTACCTGGAACTTAACCCAATGACTGGCATGTGTGTGCACTCACGTTTTCATTAAGCAGAAAATTGCATAAATCACTTACTTTCTGATTATTTCTGACAACTATGACTGCTATGACTCATATTCACAGCCCCAAATTGGTTTCTACACCTGTGGATTGTATCTCTCTAGTTTGCATGACTCCTAGATTTCAATCTCTCTTTATTCTCTCCTGGTCCTTGAGTTTCGGATATAAGCACAGTGTGAGGAACTCTTCATTCTTGACATAGAAATTTCAGGCAGGAGAGAAATAGATTTTAGGGAATGTCTCTAGTCCTTGTGAGCCTATTCTTCACTCCCAGAGCATGACAACACTTTTCTTAGGTTTTATTCTCTCTCTCTTTTTACATCTTTCTTCTTCTCCTCACCATTAGATGAGATTAATATGAATTAACTAACTGCCTAGATTAACATGAATTCAGACTGCATTAATATGAATTCGGATGACAGAAAACATCTTTCCCAGTACCTCTTAATCTTATGAAATAATGCATACTGTACAATGAAAAATTGCAAATATTTCTGTTAGCCTTTTTATTGGTTCCTAAGGTCCAAGATTGATTGACTGGTTGACTTTAATATTTATGAAACTTTGTAATGTTACCTTTTGATATGAAGGCTT
>VSMD01034186.1:0-12896 GCA_008750895.1 Mirza zaza
CCTGCCCACCTGCAGAGTGCCCACCCTGGCCCCCTACCTGCAGAGCGCCTGCCTGGCCGGCACTGGAGGCGCAGTGGCTCGCACCGTCGCTCCTGGGAGCAGGGAAGCCTTTGGTGTTTCCCTTGCGGATCCCAGGGGACAGGGCTAGGCGTCTTCCCATCCGGCCCCTCAAGGGGGCCCCAGGGAGCCACCGCGAAGATGCTTTTACTCTTCTGGTTGTCAGCAGCTTCTCTGTAATACTCCTGGGTGCATTGTCCTTGCCTTTATGCTCGTCTGCATTCACAGAGCTGCTTGAATCTATGGCCTCTCATCTTTTGCGGGTTCTTGAATATTCTTGGCCAATATCATGCAAAATTTTTATCAACCACTCAGACTGCGTCTTCTCCCTCTTACTCCCCCAAGGGAGTAAGATGCCCAGCCATCAACGCAACGGCAGCGAAGCCACTTCCCGCTCAGAGAGGACGCTGCGCCACCTCCCTCGTGGTTTCTAGGTGCTCCTCGAGGACCAGTAAGGAGCTACAGAAAGGATCCCTGCACGTCCCATCCCGTCGTGCGAACACTGTCTGCACCGCTGTCCTCCCGTCCTGGCTTCTGCGCACAGCTATGCCGCACCTTCCCGCGGGCTGCATGTGCCTGCACTCGGCTCCCTGTTGCTGCTGGTTTTCCCTCCTCGAGTCCACCTGGTTCTGCTACTGACCTAGTTTCATTCCACCAATCCTCTCTGCTGGGTATGGATGGCTTTTAACCCATCCATTCAGTTCTTTATTTCAGTTATTTTATACATCCGTTCTGGAATTTCTGTACGATTCTTTCCTACAGGTTCTAACTGCCTCATTGAAATTCTCTCTCTCTTCATTTTTTTCCTTTTTTTTGAGACAGAATCTCACTCTGCTGCCCGGGTTAGAGTGCCGTGGTGTCAGCCTAGCTCACAGCAACCTCAAACTCCTGGGCTCAAGCGATCCTCCTGCTTCAGCCTCCCGAGTAGCTGGGACTACAGGGATGCACCACCATGCCTGGCTAATTTTTTCTATATATTTTTAGTTGACCGATTAATTTCTTTCTATTTTTAGTAGAGACAGGGTCTCATTCTTGCTCAGGCTGTTTTCGAACGAACTCCTGACCTTGAGCGATCCTCCCGCCTTGGCCTCCCAGAGTGCTAGGATTACAGGTGTGAGCCACCAGGCCCAGTCTTCATTTTTTTCTTGAACATATCAGTCACACTTTAAGGTTTGTTCTAATAGTTTCAATATCTGATAGCTTATAAATTTATATCTATTAGGCTTATTTTGTTGTTGCTGCTGTCCTTTTTTTTCTTTTTCTTCTTCTTAAGACAGAGTCTTGCTTGGTTCCCCAGGCTGCAGTGCAAGCGGCATCATCACAGCCCGCTGCAGCCTCCAACTCCTGAGCTCACATGATCCTCCTCCTGCCTCAGCCTCCCAAGTAGCTGGGGACTACAGGCTGAGCCACTACACTTGGGTAGTTTTTCTTATTTTTAGTAGAGACGGGGTCTTGCTATGTTGCTCCGGCTGGTCTCGAACTCCTGGCCTCAAGCAATCCTTCTGCCTCTGGTCTCGAACTCAAGGGATCCTCCCAAAGTGCTGGGATTACAGGCGTGAATCACCGCGCCCAGCCTTTGTCTGCTGTTTATTCTTGGTTTATGTGATCCTTTTTCCTGGCACACGTGATAATTTTAGTAGAAATGATGATCATTGTGCTGAAAAGCTGTGGAAGTGCTGGGGGCTGTTTCTATCACTCAGGGAGAATTTATTTCTCTTTGTCAATCGGATAGGGTGTCGGCAGATCCCTTGATGTGATCAGGTATTGACACAACTCCAAGCTGTATTTCAGCCTTTGGGAAAGTCAATCTGGTTCTTACTCCCAAGGTGTAACACCTCAGGGATCAAACTGGAAATCTGACCTGTCTACCAGGGACCCTTCCGGCAAGTCTTGAACTCTCACTGTTGTGAGACTTCCAAAATCTCTTCTTGGCTTTTTTCTCTCCCTTCATTTAGATCGTTTTAAATTTGCTGGGCACAGTCGTTGCACCTGTAGTCCCAGCTACTTAGGAGGATGGGGCTGAGGCTGGAGGATCACTCGAGGCTACGAGTTTGAGGTTGCCGTGAGCCATGATCACGCCGCTGCACTCCAGCCAGGGCAACAGAGCAAGACCCTGTGTCTTAAAAATAAATAAATAAAACAAGATTTCTCCCGACTCTGCTTTAGTGGTTCCATTTTGTTTAACAGCTTCTTTTAAGTATAATTAACATATAATTACTGCACATATTTAAAACATAATTTGACAAATTTCCCTTTTGATTTCTTCTTTGATTCAAGGGTTATTAGAAAAGTGGACACACTCATGCAGCCATCACAAGACAATGAACAGATCCGTCATCCCAGAAAGGGCCCTCCTGTTCCTTTCACAGCCGTGTCCCTGATTTTTTTTTTATTTCGGCATATTATGGGGGTACAGATTTTAAGGTTTCAATAAATGCCCTTTCTCCCTTCCCCCTACAAGTCTGAGTTTCCAGCATGACCATCCCCCAGATGGTGCACATCTCACTCATTATGTATGTATATACCCGCCCCCTGCCCCCTCCCCCCTGCCCAATACCCTATTACTGTAGTTCCTATGTGTCCACTTAGGTGCTGCTCAGTTAATACCAGTTTGCTGGTGAGTATATGTGGTTCTTGTTTCTCCATTCTTGGGATACTTCACTTAGTAGTATGGGTTCCAGCTCTAACCAGGAAAATATAGGATGTGCTATATCTCCGTTGTTTCTTAGAGCTGAATAGTACTCCATGGTATACATATACCACATTTTATTAATCCATTCTTGGATTGATGCGTGTCCCTGATTTTGATCTTTGTTTTTTTTCTTTTTTTTTTTTTTTTTTTTGAGTTAGAGCCTCACTCTGTCACCCAGGCTGGAGTGCCGTGGTTCCATTTCAGCTCATTTCAACCTCAAACTCCCAGGCTCAAGTGATCCTCCTGCCTCAGCCTCCCACGAGTAGCTGGGACTACAGGTGTGCACCTGGCTAATTTTTTAAAAAAATTTTTTTGTAGAGATGGGGTCTCTCGATGTTGCCCAGGCTGGTCTCAAATTCCTGGCCTCAAGCCATCCTCCTGCCTGGGCCTCCCTGAGCACTAGGATTAGAGGTGTGAACCACTGTGCCCAGCCCATAGGCATTCTATTGCTATATATTTCCCTGTAATTACTACTTTACCTGAATCCCACACATTTGGATATGATGTATTTTCATTTCTTTTAAAGCTGCCATAAATGAGTTGGGCATGTGCTTTTATTTTTATTCAACTCAAAATTCCATTTTGATTTCCTCTTGGACCCCAGAGTTATTTGGAGGTGTGTCGTCTCATTTCCAAAGAGCTGGGGTTTCTCAAATATCTTTCTGTGATTGATTTCTACACAAGATGTTCTCTGTGTACACGATGACATTTTAAGCCTCGTGACGACATTAGGTCACAGCCACTGTTATCCCCATTTTATAGAGGAACCCCCTGAGAGTTTGAGGGGTGACAGCCCCAAATTACACAGTCAGCAGGTGACAAAGTCTGAGTTTGTGCGGACGATGAATCCCTGCTCTCCCCGATTCGCCGGAGGGGTTCCCTGACGAGGGAGGCACCTGCGCTGCCCTGGGGGTGCAGGCAGTGGGGCACCTCCCGGGCTGCAGCCCTGAGACCCTGTCTGATGGCGCTGGACTGCTGCCAGCCAACGGAGCAGGGGTGGGGAGGACAGCATCTACGAGGGCCAGAGGTTCCGAGTGCGGATCCACCGGGCAGAGCCTGGAAGGCGGGGTCTGCTGGAACTAGAAGCCTGTGCTCAGAGTGGCCCACAGGGCAGGGTGCTACGGTCTGAATGTGTGTGTCCCCTCCAAACTCAGATGCTGAAGTCCTCGCCCCCAAGATGATGGCGTCACGTCAGGATGGAGCCTTTGGGAGGTGACGAGGACTTGGGGGCTGATCCCTCAAGACTGGGAGGAGCGGCTCCTCCCCCCACATGAGGACTGGAAGGCGCCGTCTGGGAACCAGGGAGCGGCCCTCACCAGACGCTGCGTGTGCCAGCGTCTCCATCCTGGACTCCCAGCCTCCAGACGTGAGAAATAAATCCTTTTTTTTTTTGAGACAGAGTCTTGCTTTGTGCCCAGGCTAGAGTGAGTGCCGTGGCGTCAGCCTGGCTCACAGCAACCTCAAACTCCTGGGCTCAAGCGATCCTCCTGCCTCAGCCTCCCGAGTAGCTGGGACTACAGGCGTGCACCACCATGCCCGGCTAACTTTTTCTATATGTTTTTTAGTTGGCCAATTAATTTATTTCTATTTTTAGTAGAGACGGGGTCTGGCTCTTGCTCTTGCTCGGGCTGGTTTCGAACTCCTGACCTTGAGCAATCCTCCCGCCTCGGCCTCCCAGAGTGCTAGGATTACAGGCGTGAGCCACCGAGCGTGGCTGAGAAATAAACCGTGGTGTTCACAAGCCACCCAGACTGTGGGAGTGCGTTACTGCGGTGGGGACAGACGGACGGGTGGGGATGTGAGGTATAAAGAATGGCGCTGGCTCACAGTGAGGGTGTAGGGAAGCTGCCCCCCGGGACTCCCAGCGGCCAGCACACAGCGGCGGCTCAGGGAACCTTTGGGACCGACACTGACACTCGGGCACTGGCCGCCCCTGAACACCCACAGTGGCCCAGTAAGAGAGGCTCCCCGTGTGGGTGACCCTCTTTCCTTCTTGCCCAGCCCTGCCAGGCAGGACGCCCACCTGCGGCGTACGGAAGAGGGAGCCCGGGAGGTCAAAGCGCAGACGGGGAGGGTTTTCTCCAGACCAGACCCCGGCAATCACAACGGCAGGCGGGGCCCAGGCCGAGGGGTTGGCACACAGGGTCCTTCCAAGGGGCCCGGAAGCTGCAAAGCACTGTGGGTGTTGCTTTGAAAGGAGAGAGCAGCTTTAATCTGAGCGGACTGTGCTCGGGAAACTCGAACCAGGAAGGATTTTCTTTTCTCAGGGCCTGAGAAAAACGACTTGACGGGTAGGGCTCTAGTTTCAGTGGAAGCACCCAGGCACCTGCAAACTGCCCACTCCCGGTGGCTTGCGCTTCTGTCATGCTTTTTACTTTCTGTGTTGTACGGTGCTGGGACACCTCGGGCTCCTGTGGGCCCGGAAGGGACTGTGCCTCCCAGGGTTAGCCAGGTCCTGCAGAGAGCAGACTGCACGCTTTTGTGCTCACCTTCGCTACTCGAAGCAGCCACCTGGGTCCACACCTCCAGAGCCCATGTCCCAGACCACACCAGGCCGGGTACCAGACAGCTAGATACCACCCCGGGGCCCAGAACCCACCGGAATGACCAAGTCCCGCGTCTGCTGGGCTTGCCTGCCCTGCCACGCCTGGACAACCACCATGGGGCTCTCGCCTGCCCTTCCCCTCACTCCGCCTGTCCCTACCGCCCTGGGCTGCCCCGTGTGGGGCCCTGGAGGGCATGGCCTGCCCTCCTCCTGGAACTGTGACTCGCAAACTCTGCTTTCAGAGGCAGCTGTCCCTGCGCTGTCATCTTACTGCACCTGATTAAAACCAGCCCCATAGCACTTTAAAGCACCCCCATCCCCTGCAGCAGCCTCCCCCACCTTCCCACCTGCTGCCTGGCGTGGGCGAGCTCTTTCATTTCTCCAGGGTTCTATTTCTTTGTCTGCATAACGAGGACAATGGCGCCTCCACCCTAGCGTGGGAAACACCTGAGGAAGCGTCTGACGGACAGGCTGCTTGGAATGCAAGTCCCTGGTCCTGTCTGTCCCCGATGGAGTGAGGCTGGGTGAGTCTGAGTCTACCTTCCGCCACCGAGGCCGAGGGCTGGAGTCTTCACGTCCCGCCTCCTGGGTGGCCACCGCCATGTGACCTCCCGCAGTCAGTCGCAGGTTCCCTCCTAGACAAGGGGCAGGAGGGCTCCTCTGGGCAGTCGGTCGGCTGGTCAGATATCACCTGCTTCGACAACATCTCCCAGGTCCTGCTGCTGTCACCTGCTCTGCCCTGGACAGGGAGGAGGAGGCTCGAACACTTTCTACAGCTCCATCTAGGCTTGCACCCTGCAGCCTGCGGTGAAGTCCCCGAACTCGGGGCATCTGGAACGTCCTGAGACACTGGGGCACCACATTTTGGGTGCAGCTGTGTGGCCATGGCCACCGCCTTTTGGGGATGGAGTCTTCCCCAAGTTCCACCTGCTCAGAGTTGCTCACTGGGCAGGAAGGAGTTCACCTGCGGATGCAGCCGGGTGGGCAAGGGGGCACCAAACCTGGCAGTTGACACTACAGCAGGCCGGGACACCATCCTCTGCTGACACAAAAAAAGAAAATAAAAGGTATAAAAGAGAAAAAGAAAGAGAAAGAAAACAGACTCCGCTGATACGTATCTGATTCTTCTACAACCCTTTAATGACCTGACTTGGCAAATGCAGGAAGGGCCCGAGTGGCCCTGGGGCTGCACCAAGGTGTCCCCAATTGGTTTGTCACGCACAGGTGCCAGAAGACCCAGGTGAGGCAGGAGCACCTGTTCTGCTGCGATGGGTGTCCTGGGGAGCAGACCCTGAGGTTAAGGACCCAGGTCCTCCGGACATCCTTACGGAACACAGAGCAATAGGTGTCTCCAAGCCTTGGCTGACCTGGTGACCCCAAGACGCACCAATAAAGGGAGGAAGGGGCCTGGTCTGGAAGGGCCCGGGGAAGGGTCCTCAGGGCAACAGGTTGACCCTGGCTTTGCTTGCTCTGGAGGGAGGGCAGGTTCCTTCCTGTGATGAGGCTCTGGGGTTCTTTCCCGGCCCCCACCCCTCCCGCTCACCTTCTATCCTGCAGTCCACCAGGGCCGCCCTCCACCCCCTCAGGCTTGGAGCAGGGAGTGTCTTGCCTTACCTGGAACAGAATGAGGTGGGCAGACGGCTGGTTCCCACCTTGGACTTTTGCATCTGTGTCCCCACCACTAGGTGCACCCTTTCTCGGGGAATTCACCTGAGAAGAAGGCACAGCCAGGAACTGTGGGTCACTGCACTTTAGCAAGAAGACCCCAACTCCCTTCCTTTATTACGGAAAATTTTCAAACATACAACAAACCTGAAAGACTCCAACCAAGAAGCCCTTCTGCCCCAGAGGTTCTACAATGACACCTCGCTCCTTTTCTTTTTTTTAGCTTAAACAAAGTCTCACTCCGTTGCCCGGGCTAGAGTGCAATAGCATCATCACAGCTCACTGCAACCTCAAACGTCTGGGCTCAAGCAATCCTCCCGCCCTGGCCTCTGCAGTAGCTGGGACTACAGGTGTGCACCACCGTGCCCAGCTAATTTTTGAAAAAATTTTGTAGAGATGGAGTTTCACTCTCTTGCCCAGGCTGGTCTCCAACTCCTGGTCTCAAGCGGTCCTCCTGCCTTGGCCTCCCAAAGTGCTGGGAATTTCTATAATTTTTAAATTACCGAGTCTCAGGTATTCTGTTATAGCAGCCTGACTGAACTAAGGCATGGCCTGACTTTATTTGTTTGACTTAAGAAATAATGCTGCTTTCAGGTTACCAAAAACATTTTGGTTATTGTGTAACGTTAGAAAAATAAAGAAAAACCCGAGGAAAGCCAGAAGTCATTCCTGCACGTGCTGCAGTGACCGCGCTCTGCCTTTCGGGAATCATCTGTGAGTGTCTGTGACCGATGTCTGTTTTAGGGCCTTGGCGTTTTCCTTTCTTTTCTGATATTTAAGTTATGTCCTGGCCTACTGTGACAGTATTTCCATTGTGGGAAACACAGAGAAGAATTAAAATGTAAACACAAAGGGTGCCCTTGTTCCCTGGCCCAGGACACCCACGGTCGGGGGCTCTGCCTGCCAGTCCTTCTGTGCATTATTCTCGAGTCCCGGCCGCGCTGCGAGTTCAGCTCCACATTCCGGTCTTCCAGGCGGTGACACACCCTCAGCAGACTTCCACGTCGTCACAGCTGACCGAGCATCACTTTGGATGAGCCACGGCTGACTTTCCCATTTCCCCATCATTGGATGTTTTTTCCTCCAAGTTTGCTATTTGCAATATCACACACACCTGTACCCGTGCCCCTGTCGACATTTCTCGTCTCACCTGCAGGATGCCGCAGGACTCGCATGAGCCCAGGCAAATCTCCCGAGACTGCCGCCAGGCCACTCCCAAGGCTGCCCCAGGAGCCAGGTGAAGGAACCTCACGGTACCACGAGTGACCGGGAGTGGCCAGCCATGGGGAAGACACAGACTCGATGGTGTTGCTGTGACCTTGGGTCCATAATAGGTCTTTATTAATCGTATTAGGGAAACAGGTGGAATGTGCATCTTGTTGTAACTCAGAATTCCCATCTTGGTGGCAGCTAACAGACGGTTTCAATCTATGCGAATCTCCCGTGGCTACTCTAACCATTTCCATTGGGATTCATTGATGGTCTCACTGGTTTCCATAATTTCCTTTGATAGTGAGGATGTAACGCCAGTGGAATGGTATTCTTTTTTTTTTTGAGACAGAGTCTCACTCTGTTGCCCAGGCTAGAGTGAGTGCCGTGGCATCAGCCTAGCTCACAGCAACCTCAAACTCTTGGGCTCGAGTGATCCTCCTGCCTCAGCCTCCCAAGGAGCTGGGACCACAGGCATGCACCACCATGCCTGGCTAATTTTTTCTATATATGTTTAGTTGGGCAATGAATTTCTTTCTATTTTTACTAGAGACAGGGACTTGCTCTTGCTCAGGCTGGTCTCCAACTTCTGACCTTGAGTGATCCGCCTGCCTCAGCCTCCCAGAGTGCTAGGATTACAGGCATGAGCCATCGTGCCCGGCCTGGAATGGTATTCTTACCAAGATTGACCCCAATTTGTTGCAGGGGTGGGGGTTCTCTTTGCTTGTTTGGCTTTTTTAGGACTGGGGAAAGCCCCAGCCAGATGGTGCCCAGCAGCCAGCAGCCTGCTCATCCTGACGGGGTTTGTTGATGGAACCGTATATTATTTTTCCTACATGATTAACACATGTCCATTATGGAGAAATATGAAATAAAGATAAGCACAAAGGAAAAGCTAAATCAACTGAATTCCCACCACATGGAGACAATTTCTTAACACATTGGATCAATTCCTATCTTGTATTTTTTCCCCTACTTGAAAATAGGTATTTTACATGTGTAATCACTTACATGTAAATACATATTTTACATGTACATGCATTTACACATATGTTTTGTTTAACCAAATAGGATATTATACATTCTATGTTTAGCTATTTTTAACCTACTATCCCTGACAGCTGTAGAAGGTTCTACCAGGTTCTATCACAGCTGACCTAGCCCTGTCCTGCTCTAGCAACTTGGAGTTGACTCCAGACCCCACTGTAAGTAAGCAGGTGAGCTAGTGTGAGCGTGAGCGGAGGGGCCTCCCACAGTTGTTGCTGCAGGGCGCCGTGATCCCGGTGGTCTCACGGAGCCCGGGAAGCGTCCTTCCACTGGCTTCCCCAGAGTGTGTCCAGGAGGAAGGACCAGCTGAACCCTCTTTGGGAAATGTTTTCACCTCTGCTTCGGTGACGGCAGCTCGGTGCCATGTGATGCGTCACTCATGGGAGTGGGTGTGAGATAGGCTACATCGGGGGATTCTGCTCTTGTGTCTCACATGGGGCGAAGGAACCGCAGAGCTGCGGGCTGGAGCTGTCAAGTGGATGGAGCTGGTCGGACTGGGCTGACTGGTGCCCGGCCACGCAGGAGCCCCCGCCACCCAGGAGCCCCCACCACCCACCCGCCGGGCTGGAGCTGCCCCCAAGGCAGCACAGAGGCGCGCACAGTGCACCCGGCGAGGGCGGTGGAAAGCCCAGCCAGCGTCAGCAAGCCCTCTCCCGCTGCCTCCATGCCAGGGGCCTGCTGTGCTCCTGTGCCCAGGGGCACACAGTGGTCCCCAGCCCGGGAGTCCCCCGCCCTGGCACACAGAGGGGCTTCTTTTAGGCGGGGCCACACCCTCATTCAGCATCACTCCTCACTCCTGGAACGTATCAGCATCATCTTAATGCAGGCTGGGTGGATGAATGAGTTTCCAAGGAGCCCACCACCGTCCAGAGCCCCCGACTAGAATGCCCAAGCCCTAACCTGCAAGTGGAGGGAACCCCAGCGACACCCACCAGTGGGACCATGGGAAGGGGCTTCCGAGCCTGGACCTCGTGCCATCACTGGGCCTTTGTCTCCTTCACAATGCAGAAGTCCTATCTGGCCATCTGGAACCCCGAGCCTTTCATTCATTTAAAAAAAGAAAAAAACAAACTGGCCTGTGCGGTGGCTCACGTCTGCAATGCTAGCACTCTGGGAGGCTGAGGCAGGAGGATGGCTTGAGCTCAGGAGTTTGAGACCAGCCTGAGCAAGAGTGAGACCCCATCTCTACTAAAAATACCAGAGAAATTAGCTGCGTGTCATGGTGCACACCTGTAGTCCCAGCTACTTGGAGGCTGAGGCAGGAGGACCACTTGAGCCCAGGAGTTTGAGGTTGCTGTGAGCTCTGATCATGCCACTGCACTTTAGCCTGAACAACAGAGTGAGACTCTCTTTCTCAAAAAAAAAAAAAAAAAAAAAAAGAAGAAAAAGAAAAAGTATAAGAAAAAGCTCACCACCTCTGTGGTCAGGCATCACATTGTATGTCTTCAGCAGTGGGTTTCAAGTTGTCCTCCTGGGTCCCCAGGTCTCTGAAGGACCCTGTCCTGGGGCCTCCTCCCTAGCCATGCCCAGCCACCCCAGCTGTGTAGAGGGCTTTGTCTTGAACTACGCTGCTGCTTTAAAGAAGAAAATAATCAGAAAGAGCAAATGTGCTCCAAACATCAGAGTTTCAGGGGGCACACCATGCCAGGCTCATGGGGAGGGGTGCCTCCCAGGTTTCAGGGGGCTCATCCTGGAACCCACCGCCCACAAGGAGATGAACATAGCGTCATTTTCAAACAGGGCTGACAGTGCAAGCAACAGGTTCTGGCCGAAAACATAACTCTGATTACCAAAGCGACACCTGTCCACTTGGAAAATACAGAGGACCCCAATCCCATCACCACCGACACTCTGGCGTCCACATGATCCCACCTTTAAAAACACACAGAGTCGGGCACGGTGCACACAGTGGCTTCGAGTCCATGCCTCTCTGCCAAGAAGTATTTAAGCACATGTACCATGGTGGCTACTTGGGGTGACCTGGGCCAGACTGTGTGGGTCCATTCCCTGACTCCTCACCTTAGTACCTGCACGACCTCAAGTGCCTCAGTTTCTTCCGGTATGCACACTGGGATGGGAAAGAGCCATCATATCCACTAAGGGCTCCCAACAGTGCCTGGTACAGGGGTGGGGTACAGCTCATCGGTGGCGGCTGGTGTCAAGCCCCAATGTGCACGGCTTAGTCACCCTGCCTGTCCTCACTCCACCCTGTCGCACTCCCTGCCCGGGTAGACGCTGGCACACACAGACACAATGTGTCAGGCGGCCCATTCATCTGATGCCGCCGCGCCCTCCGTCCCGTCCCGCGCGCACCGCACGCCAAACGCTGGGGGCCATGGGGCCCTGTCTTCCGCCCTCCCATCGAGGGCAGCCTGTGCGCAGAGGCGACTGTCACCCCTTCTCTGGACACAGCCACCCCGCCCCCATAGGTGGCAAGCCTGCAGGGTCTGCCACCAGAACAGCAGTGCCAGGCAATCCCCGTCAGCTGGCGGGGATGCAGGACCACCCCAAAGGAGCCGGCAACACGCGGGACACAGACTCCCCTGTTCGCGCCCAAGGGGGCCCTGGCCCCAGCGGCCGCAGCCGTCTGCAGCTCGCGCTCGGGAGCTGCGGCTGGAGGCCGGTCCTGGCGGGGAGGGAGCGGCCCGCGGCCTTCCCGGCCACAGGGCCGGCTGCAGGTCGGTCGCTCGGGCGGGCTTCCCGGCCAGACCCGCGCGGACTGGGCGCACGCGGCGGGGAAGGGCGGCGCCGGGCGAGCGCGGGCGGGGCCGGGCCCGGGAGGCCGCCCGAGACCGCCCGGGGACCGGGCCCGCGGGGCTGGCGGGGCGGGCGCCGGGCTGCCTCGCGCCCCAGGACTGAGCGCTCCGCGGGCGGCGCGGCCACGAGGCTGCGCGGCGGCGCGGGGTCGGGAGCGGCGCGCAGAGCGGGCGCCGGGGACCCCCGGCTGCCCCGGGCCCCTCCCGGTCGCTCCCGCGGGGCGGGGCGGGGCGGGGCGCGGCGCGTCGGGCGGGGCCTGTGCGCAGGCGCGGGGGCGCGCTCCCGGGCGGCGGGCGGGGCCGCTCCGGGGCCCGGGGACCTCACTTCCGGCGCGCGCCCCGCCCCGCGGGCGGCGATTGGCCCGGGCCGGCGAGCGCGCTCCCTGCCGGCCAATCGGCGGCGCCGGCGCGGGGCGGGGGCGGGCGCGCGGCGCAGGCGGGCGGGGCGGCCGGCGGGGCGGAGCGGCCGCAGCTCGTCGCCGCCCGCGGGCCTGTCCGACGCGCGGCCCGGCCCGTCCCGCAGCCGCCCGGCAGCCATGTGACCGCGCCGCCGCCCTCCGCCCGGCCCGCCCCGCGCGTCCGCGGCCCGCCGCAGCCCCAGGCCCCGAGGGAGCGGCGGGGCCGGCGCCATGGCCGAGCGGGGCCGCCTCGGCCTCCCCGGCGCGCCCGGCGCGCTCAACACGCCGGTGCCCATGAACCTGTTCGCCACCTGGGAGGTGGACGGCTCCAGCCCCAGCTGCGTGCCCAGGTACGGCGGCGCCCGCCGCGCTTTGTCCGCCGCACCTGCCGGGCGGTCGGGCCTGCGGCCGCCGTCGAGCCAACCCCGCCGCCCGCGCCCCGCCGGCCCAGCCCCGCCGGCCCAGCCCCGCCGCTGCCCGCGAGCGTGGCCTGCGGGCCCCGGGCCCCGCCGGGAGGGCTGCCGGGG
>VSMD01034187.1:0-32447 GCA_008750895.1 Mirza zaza
TGGCTCACGCCTGTAATCCTAGCACTCTGGGAGGCTGAGGCGGGCGGATTGCTCAAGGTCAGGAGTTCAAAACCAGCCTGAGCGAGACCCCGTCTCTACTATAAAAAAATAGAAAGAAATTAATTGGCCAACTAATATATATATATATAAAAATTAGCCGGGCATGGTGGCTCATGCCTGTAGTCCCAGCTACTCGGGAGGCTGAGGCAGCAGGATCGCTTGAGCCCAGGAGTTTGAGGTTGCTGTGAGCTAGGCTGACGCCACGGCACTCACTCTAGCCTGGGCAACAAAGCAAGACTCTGTCTCAAAAAAAAAAAAAAAAAAAAAAACTACAATGAGTTACCACCATAGCCCAGTCAGAATGGCCATTAATAAAAAGTCAAAAAACAATAGATGTTGACATAGATCTGGTGAAAAGGGACCACTTATACACTGTTGGTGGGAATGTAAATTAGTACAACCTCTGTAGAAAACAGTACAGAGATTTCTCAAAGAACTAACAGTAGATCTACCATTCGATTCACACAATCACACAACTGGGTATCTACCCAAAAGAAAAGAAGTCATTATATCAAAAAGATACCTACACGAGTATGTTTAATCACAGCACAATCTGTCATAAAAAAAAGGATGAAATGATGTCATTTGCAGCGATTTGGATGGGGCTGGAGGCCGTTATCCTAACTTAAATAACTCGGGAACAGAAAATCAAATACCCCATGCTCTCTCTTATAAGCAGGGCTAAACTATGGGTTGTACAGATCAGGATAACAGACACTGAAGACTCCAAAGGTGGGAGGGGAGGCTGGGGTGGGTGAGGGATGAAAAATCACCTATTGGGTATGATGGACGCTATTTGAGTGATGAGCACACTAAAAGCCCAAACCCTACTGCTACACAATATATCCACATAACAAAGCTGCACTCGTATGCCCCGAATATATTGAAATTTTAAAAAATGACTGAAAATCATCCTTTCTATTTCCCAAACTGAGAACCTTTTATGTAAACCATGTTGAAAGAAGGTCTTGATAGATCCACATTTCTTTTAAGGTTTTTTTTTTTTTTTTAAAAAAAAACCTCTTTTTAAATAAAAAGGATAAAACATAAAAGGGTATCATATTTATAAATTCCAGCATATTTTGATATTGAAAAAGAAAAATCTTGCCCTTCTTATTCAACATTATTAAAGTAATAAGCAGACAGAGTATCCCAGCTATTCATACACAGCATGCCAGGACTCTGTATACCCAAATCACATCAGAACAGTATTCACTGTTCTTTGAATCCGCGTTAAATAAACCATTTCTTCTCAAAAGAGTTTTGTGGCAGTCAGTGTTCAGGAAAAACAATTAGGATAAAGGGCAAATAAGCAACACATCCTTTAAATAGTATCCAAAAGAGTACCTCTGAGATCATTTACTACAGTAATCTCCCTCAAACCACGTTTAACTTAAACTAATCCCGGGCACTGAAAAACAGGAAGAATAAATCACATTTAAGTTTCAATTCTTCAGAATGTGCTGGACAATTCTGAGACACACGAAGGAAAAAAAAAGTATTAAAAATAGCCGAGAGGATTTGACAGCAGCTAAAACACAAAGGCCAGGGGTGAGATCAAAATTAGAAACATATAACGTCCAGAGAACTGTCCATATAAGGGTATCTTTATATCAGTAACTAAATTGGGATAATTCACTGCGCAAAATAAACAGCCGCCATCATCCTAGTGGCCGATTTGCCATCTCATTCAGAAGTCTCCAGAGAGTCTCAGGAGACAGAAGATACAACAGGACTTCACGCGGTTACATGCAGTTACGCTCAATGTTTGGGGGTATTTTTAAAAGCTGGTCTTAACATTCCTGGTCCCAGATGATAACCTTCCTATATTTTGATCTTTCCTTCTTACAAAACCATGAAAAACAATAGAAGACGATAAAAGCTAACCACATTTCTAACCACATCCAGCATAGTGTACGTACTTGCATCTGCAGCCCACAGGTTTCCTGGCTCCCCAGGGCCGGCTGCTGTTTGTTCATTCCTACTCATCTATCCATCTGGCTCTCAGGGAGCTCCTCACCCTGGTGCCAAGAGCCAGAGAAACGAAATGAACGGGATCCGACAAAAACAATTACAATACAGTGTAAGTTCCTGTAACAGAAGTTTGTACAAAAGTAAGGGATGCGATTCTCCGTGGGACTTGGGGAAGGTGTTGTGGTAGAAATGGTGAGGCAGAGAAAGGGTGAAAGGCGTGCTAGGAAGAGCAGTCAGTACAGGTGGAGGTTCAGAAGTAGGTAGGACACAACACAACGTGTTCTGGGAACGGCAAAAGGCACGTGTCCAGAGTGCCCGTGACAGGATGTGAACAGGAGAAGCAGTAGATTGGGCCGAAAAAGCCGACCGGAACTAGGCTGCTGGTTTTGCACGTGCCACACTAAGATGTTAGTCCATTATTCTGTGGCCGTTGAGACTCTCAATTCTGGATATTCATTAAAATTTCCTGGCCAGGCGCGGTGGCTCACGCCCGTAATCCTAGCACTCTGGGAGGCCGAGGCGGGCGGATTGCTCGAGGTCAGGAGTTCAAAACCAGCCTGAACAAGAGTGAGACCCTGTCTCTACTATAAAAATAGAAAGAAATTAATTGGCCAATTAATATATATAGAAAAAAATTAGCCGGGCATGGTGGCACATGCCTGTGGTCCCAGCTACTCGGGAGGCTGAGGCAGCAGGATCGCTTGAGCCCAGGAGTCTGAGGTTGCTGTGAGCTAGGCTGACGCCACGGCACTCACTCTAGCCTGGGCAACAGAGCGAGACTCTGTCTCAAAAAAAAAAAAAAAAATTTCCTGGAAAGCTATAAAAATATTGATGCCTGGTATTTATCAGTGAGACTTGGTCTGGGATGGGGCCTGGCCATCAGTATTTTTAAAAGACTTCCCATGAAGTAATTCTACTAAGTGGTCAGGTGAGAGCAACTGCTGTAGGCAGCAGGGAGTGAACAAAACAGGTAAGCAGGATGCTGATGTAAAAACACTTTCGTAAAAAGTCACCTGGGTCACAGTGTGAAGGGAGGCAGGAGAGACTCTGAGGCAAATCAGTGGCACTGGCTTTGGAAGAGGAACTAAGGGCGACGTCCAGCTTGAGAGCCACAAACAATGAACACGTACTGTGCACTTTAAGTGTGCACTTTAAGTGTGCACTTTTACTGTGCACCTTTAAGTGCCAGGTGCCATGCTAAGCACTTGACGTGTACTGATCTCACTGATTTTTCCCGATCCCGTAGGACAGACTGCCGTCGTACCTAGTTCACAGTTGAAGAAACGGAGCTTCAGAGATGTTAATAAGCTCGCCCAAGGCCATATGGAGACAGGTGGTGGGGCGGGAATTTAATCTCGGACAGTTATGGGATTCACCTCTCTCCGCATGCCGGCTCTGACGAACAAGTACCTTCGATTAAACAGAGATGACCGGAGGGAGGGTACGGCAGGAGTAGCTTTAGTATGGGAGGGGGGGGGTGGGGGATATAGAAAATTCAGTTTTGGACATGCTGTGTTCAAGACAGCACAAGACTTGCAGTTAACAGTATCTGCTAAATCAGAAAAGTGAGAGCAGACCCAGCAACAAGGCGCCGATTAAGTTCTCTCTTGGTGCGGGCGCTGCGCTGAGAGCTTGCAGTTTTCTCTCCTTTCCAAGTGAGAAGACAGGCTGAGGAGATCAGGATCACGTAGCCACCAAACTGTGGGGCCGCATCTGGACCCGCGAGCCTATCTCCTGACCCTCGAACCCGCACCCCTCTGGCACTACGGCAAGGACTGGAAACCGGGGGATCTGAAGTGGCAGCAGCCCCCAGCTGTTCTAAGACTACACTAATGTGAGATACAGGGGCTTTAAAAAGGTTTTATAGGCCGGGCGCGGTGGCTCACGCCTGTCATCCCAGCACTCTGGGAGGCCGAGGTGGGTGGATCGCTCGAGGCCAGGAGTTCGAAACCAGCCTGAGCGAGAGCGAGACCTCGTCTCTACTATAAATAGAAAGAAATTAATTGGCCAACTAATATATATAGAAAAAATGAGCCGGGCGTGGTGGCGCATGCCTGTAGTCCCAGCTACTTGGGAGGCTGAGGCAGGAGGATCGCTTGAGCCCAGAAGTTTGAGGTTGCTGTGAGCTAGGCTGACGCCACGGCACTCACTCTAGCCTGGGCAACAGAGCGAGACTCTGTCTCAAAAAAAAAAAAAAATAGGTTTTATATAAAAAAGGTTTTATATAAAAAATGTTTGCAACATATATCCGTTTCCACAACCTAAAGGATTTTTAGATTGCTTCGATTATTTGAGGGATAATCAGGGATATCTTGGCCTCAACCAACTTAAACAAATCTTGGAGATACATTCACGCAGGGCAGCGTGCAGACCCAGGAGCAAAGCTCTGCACGTGATGGAGCACAACGCAAGTTCCGCCGGTGCTACAATCACCAGAGTCAGATCCGGAACAACTGGTCTCATGGAGATAGTATACCCTTGTTTCCTGAAACCAGCATGAGGACAGGAGGTGGCGAAATTTCCTTTTTTCCTCATTTTTGTGGCTTGAAAAGACTGTTTTTTCCCTCTCTAATAAAAATGAAACCTTAAAACCACACTATACGCCAAGTCTATGCTTAGTCACTTCCGGTTGAACAGCAGAGTAACTTATGGGCTGTGGTTTCTGCTAAAAACCTGTTTTTATTTTTTTTCGGCACCTCTGAAACGCCTGTGCTGACAACCGTGTGGCCTTTTGGTCAAAAGCATTACTCGTAGAAATGTACCTTTAAAGAAACTGCAATACTATCCTAGAGTTTTCTCCTGGTTTTAGAATTAAGGTACCTAAGAGAAGAAATACAAAATTTCAATTACGAGTTTTGAAGTCCTGTTGTACAGCCTTTCGCTCCGAGCAAGCAGGAATTCCGTCTCTAGCTCCAACCCAGTCATCCACTGCTAGGGTTGAAGGGCTCCACGGGCTGGGAAGTCTGTCTTCCAAGGCTGCCCATCACATTGCCGGAGAGTTCTCACCACCACAAGGTTCTGTCTCGGGCCAAGACAGAATCCTTTGCCTTATAATTTCTGCCCACTCATTCGCACATTCGAACCTTTAACTTAGGTGCCCACAGCGCATTAAGTTCTGCACATCACCCCTGCCTCCTATTCCCTGATCCACAAGGGCTGCTCCTGCTGTAGATTATACGATTATATTGTGGGCCACTCCCTGTCCCTTAGATCCCAAAACCAAACTCTTTCAGCAGCGGTTCCTCATGCGACCTCATTCCTCAATCCATCATTATTCTTGTCTCCCTCCTCTGCTAGTTTCCCATCTAAAAAGTGGCTCAGAGACTTAAGCACAGGTCATCGAAGGTGACTCAACTAGCCCACAGAACAGGGAAAACAGCCTCGTGTAATCCAGGCACGCACCGATGTAACCTGAGGTGGCTCTCTGTTTTTAGCAGCCACATCGCAGAGATGGCTCACAGAAGCCTGTGCCCAAATAAACCCCGAGCTATTTTTTCATCTCTTGCGTTTGAGATTGTCCACCACCCACCCCCAAGCGTTTCTCAACTCCTGCAGATGATCTATCCTTAGGATATCTCATCTTGCTGATTTTAGAACATTATTACAAACCTGTTCATATTATTTTGAACCTAGAGTTTGCTATCTGTAGTATTAGTCATCTCTCCTAGTTTTATGTCACCTGGAAACGAGATACCTTTGTTTCAATCCAGGTCTTCACAGAAAGAGGACGCTGACTAAAAATGTGCTATGATGGGAACTCCAAGTACTCTGTAAGTTCTCTAGACTTAGTAATAGTTTCTGATGCATATGTTACCAATTTTTACCTTTTCTGGGGCAATAGCTCCTTTGAAAATCTGATGAGAGCCATAAAATATACATTTGTGAGTGATTTTGTAATCAGTGTCTTAAGGCCCTCCTGTTAAGGGTTAGGGATTCTGGGCCTGTGAAAAACATTCTGCTCCCTAGGATTCATTGGTACCCAAATATTTTTAAAATAATCGATTCTCCTAACACCCAACTCAGGATTAATTAACTATAAATCAGTTGATGTTAACTCACTAATTCTCACTAATAGAAAAGATACCCAGGCCGGGCGCGGTGGCTCACGCCTGTAATCCTAGCTCTCTGGGAGGCCGAGGTGGGCGGATCATTTGAGCTCAGGAGTTCGAGACCAGCCTGAGCAAGAGTGAGACCCCATCTCTACTATAAATAGAAAGAAATTAATTGGCCAACTAAAATATATAGAAAAAATTAGCCGGGCATGGTGGCACATGCCTGTAGTCCCAGCTACTTGGGAGGCTGAGGCAGGAGGATCGCTTGAGCCCAGGAGTTTGAGGTTGCTGTGAGCTAGGCTGACGCCACGGCACTCACTCTAGCCTGGGCAACAAAGTGAGACTCTGTCTCAAAAAAAAAAAAAAAGAAAAGATACCCAGAAACTGAGAAATCTGACTAAAACCAAAGTATGGATTATGAAAATACTTCAGACACAAAAGCACAAATACCTAAGGTTCTACATACAAAGATACATTATACCATTCTTTACAGCTGCAAAACTTTTTCTAAAAAAGGAAACATCCTGAAACGTCCATTCACAGGGGAAATGGTTGAGTAAATCATGTTACATAAAGCCGTATCAAATGGCTATTCACATTTGATTCATCCTGGCCTCTAAATTTTATCCATAATTTTTGGAACAAGAGTTAAATCTGTATCTATTGACATGGAGGAATATCCGTGATATATTAAGAAGGAAAAGCAGGCTTCAGAATAATGTGCAGAGTATGACCCTATTTAAAAAACAACAACAAAAAAACTCACAAATCTTACAGCATTATACATGCTTTTATGAATATAGAAAAAGGTATGGGAGAATTCACTTCAGGCTATGAACATGAGTGGGGGATTAATTCTTGTTTTTTGTTCCTTCTTGCATACTTTCACTTGTTACAAGTAAATATTTTTTTCACAACGTAAAAAAATTAAGTTAGAAAAAGAAGAGAAAAACTCAATGCAGCTGACAACAGGATCTATCAATACTCAGATCTCTCACTCCCATACTTCTTGTAGCTTTTATAAATGCTTAATTTCCCAAAAAGTTTCTCATCCATAGTATGGCCTAAATAAAGCCTAATTTCCTTTTTGACTTTTCAAGGATTCTGAATTTCTGTTCTGGGTATTTGATTCCACTACACACACACTCTTCTGTTGTACATATTAAAGCTGTGTTTCATAATTTAAATACGTTCATCATTCACATGTGATTTCCCCCCCTCAGAAATCAACAGAGCCATAAATAAGAGCTATGCAGAACCAACATGAGCCCAAATACATAAGGGGTAAATGCATGCAGCTCAAAACTATCAAATTGTAGGGTGTGTACAAGGAGAGACGCTATTCGTGCCTGTTAATTCAGTGGTTTTCAATCTCGGCTGAACAAAAGAATCACCCTTGAAAGCATTTTTTAAAAAATACCAAGACCTGGGTGCCACTTCCTGGGATTCTTACTGAACTGGCCCAGGCATAGCTACTTGGTTAGAAGCTATCTAGGACAGCCATTCAAACGAACAGCTGGAGTTAACAACCACTGCTTTTCATTAATACATTTCACCCTTCTCCTCTTGTTTCATTTCTTACAAAGGACACTTACTTTATCAGCTATGCTAAGGCTAGATACATTTGGGAAGGCCAAAACCTATTAACCAGCCAACGTCTGTCTATCATCCATAATTTATATTGTCTTTATGTTGATTTTTGATACACAATTTAAAGTTACTTAAATTTAGGGCTATCTTAGTTAGCAGCCCCTCACATGTCAAAAGAATATTTGTAGCCTCACCCTGATGATTATTTATTATTAGCCTGGGAGACAATGATTTCACAAAACCTCTTAGGACCCCAAATATGTTAAAAAACAAAAGCGGACACTGCTCTGCCAATTAGCTGAAATGCTGTTAGGCATTAGTCAATCAGTGAACTTCCTGATTCTTTGTGCTAATCTTTATAATTATTTAAAATATTCTTTATGCCCACCCAGGCACATGCAAGTACACACACACACACACACAAAGGGTTTGCTGGAACTATTTTGTAATAGCCCCCAAAAAGTTATCACCTAGGTATCTTTTCAAACAAGTACCTATGCCTGGGCCAATTCAATCAGAATCTCAGGAAATGGTGCCAGGTCTTGGTATTTTTTTTAAAAAAACGCTTCCCCGGTGATGGTTGGAATCCCTGCCACATTGCAAAGAACTGATAAAAAGAAAACCGTTACTTGAAATATTTCCTCCATTCAAATTTAGTATCTGAGAACAGTAATATTCCCCACAAGAAAAATATCAATAAAATATGAAAGAGGATTCCCTAACAAAATGAAATTTTATTGACTACAGATGTTATATTACAGTACACATGCTGCCGATTATACACAAAGATATTTTAAAACAAAGGGCAACATATGCTGTTTATAATAGTTGGCATTAAGAAATAATCACCTTTATATATCCACAACTAATGACTGCATTAGTGCGTATCTTCAAAAAAGCCTACAAACAGGCCTGGCGCGGTGGCTCACGCCTGTAATCCTAGCACTCTGGGAGGCTGAGGCAGGAGGATTGCTCAAGGTAAGGAGTTTAATTGGCTAACTAAAAATATATAGAGAAAAAATTAGCAGGGCATGGTGGCGCATGCTGTAGTCCCAGCTACTTGGGAGGCTGAGGCAGGAGGATTGCTTGAGCCCAGGAGTTTGAGGTTGCTGTGAGCTAGGCTGACGCCACAGCACTCTAGCCCAGGCAACAGAGCAAGACTCTGTCTCAAAAAAAAAAAAAAAAAAGCCTACAATGGACCATTTAAGAATTTTTTGACCCAGCGATCACACTTGTGCACATTTACGCCAGAGAAATGGAAACTTAGGTCCGTACACAAATGTTCACAGCAACTTTATTTGTAATAGAAAAAACTAGAAGCTACCCAAATGTCCTTCAGTGGACAAATGGTTAAACTGTGGGGCATACATATCATGAAATATACCACCCAGCAATAAAAACGAATAAACCATTGATACACAAAACTTGAATGGCTCTAAAAGGCATTTGCTGAGTGAAACAAAACTAATCTCAAAGGGTCACATACCGCATGATTCCATTCACATAATATTCTCAAAAATCACAAAACTGTAAGAGATGGAGAACAGATTGTGGTCACCAGAGGCTGGGATGGCTACGAAGATGCAGCCAGGGGGAACGCTCGGGGCGGTGGATCAGGTCTGTCTACCTTGATTGTGGTGGTGGTTACACAAATCTTCACATGACAAACTGCACTGGACTATATTGCACCCACACACGAATGAATGCATGTGGAACCAGTGAAATCTGAATAAATCCTGTGGATTGTACCCATGGCAATTTTCTGGTTTTGATCTTGTACTACAGTTACCTTTGGGGGAAACTGAGTGAAGGGTACATGAGACCTTTCTGTAGTACTCTCACAACTTCTTGTGAATCTGTAATCGTTTTAAAACAAAAAAACTTTTTTTAAAGTTTGGAGAAAATGTGAAGGGGGTCGTCACCTACTTTAAAAAGATACATAAAGCATTTTTCTTAATCTAAGTGAAGGTAAGGGGGAGAGGGCACAAACAGATGCCAGAGGAGAAAAGACAGCTGGCACAACAGCTACAGAGCATTTATTTTGTGCCCAGTGCTGCAGCTTATCTCATTTAACTCGATAATTCGATGAGGCGGTTGCTGCTTAGCATCCTCACTTCCCAGACCAGGAAACTGAAGGACAGAGAAGATAAGAAATTCAATCAAGGCCACACAGATGGCAAGTAGCAAAGGTTGTCAAAGTTAAGAAAAGAGGATTTTAAGAAAAAAGCATTATTGTATCAAAAATGGGTTTTAAAAAGTAGCTTAAAATAGGGTGAGTGGCTGAAGTGCTGCAAAGCTAAACCCTAAATACACCAACATTCATAGCATACTATATACTGAACACTACATCTTCCTAGAACCTAAAATCCATAATATACATCAGCCTAAAATAACTGAATATGCTTGACCAGAGATGCACTTGAAAATGTGGTTATTTTTATTAATTTTTCAACTTTTGCTCAGAAACAAGAAGATACTGATTTCTCTTCTTTAAAAAGTGTTTACTGAATGGAATTAAGTAGATACAAGTGAGCCAGAATTCAGAAATAATACAAAGAGGACACCCGAAACGGGAGGAAAATAAAGCTAAAAACGACTATAACAAAGTCTATTCATGAAAGAAAAGGGAGTAAGCAAAGGGAAGTCAGCAACGCTGCCAAATGCAAGGCAGGAAAGTCTAACCTTAGGTTAGAGTAAAACATGAGTCTGAATATAACAAAAAATATTTGGCTGGCAAGATGAATATTCATTTGCAACAAAATAGTTTTAAATAAAATCATGCAGTCAAGATTGGTTTCATCTCCCCTAAAAAAAAGCCAGAGGAAAATTTCTGTCCTTTATCACCCCAACTCCAGTTTAGATCACTGCATATATTTCACAGGATGTCAACAAACAGGCAGTTCTAGGATAAAGCTGATGTGAGTAAATGGGAATTTAAAAGGAAGCTTGTTGTTCTGGGTGTAAAGCCTCTGAGAAAGAGTTGTTTTGTAGAAATAGCATCTCAATTTTAATGATCATTTGAAACCTCAGGAAAGACAACATTCAAACATTGGGAGAATTAATCACCCTTTTAAGTCGCAGTCTAGCAAGTAATCCACTTAACGTGCTGCTTGGAGAAAACTGAGTAAGTGCTGTCCGTTCTGCCTGTAGGATCATCTCTGATATCAAAGGTACTCTTTCCTCTTAAGTCATCTTCTTAAACGCAAATTCAGTGACGATATCAATATGGTGGTTTTCTTAGAAGCTTTGTAAACTCCCAATTCAGGAAATAACAGGCAGGAATCTTACTTGACATTCAAAAAATCTCTCCACGGAAGATCTGAGTAGAATGACTATAGCACTAAATTCCCATCCATGGCTTCGGTTAATGGGGTGAAATCTGAAAAATAATTCTTGTTGTCATATCCTTGGCATTTCTTCCTCACACACAGAGACAAAATAAGTATTAATTAGGGTGGACAAAGCTAATACATAGTTAGGAAACACCTGTCATACATTCTTTATGAATCTGCCTCTGAAGAACTCACATAAAAAATTAATCTATTTCTTCTGACCAGACACTCAAGACAACAAATTTTCATAAAAGCCATAACCTAGGTCATTCTGTCTGATGGACAGAAATGTCTCTATAATCCCAGGGGATTATACCAAGGAACCATATTGTAATCCATGGGGAATATAAATTTTTAAAGTTTTTATAACTAAGTATCCTTGAACAGAAATGTTTTTAAGGTGAGCAAATGGCATTGTGGTTATGCTTTCAAAAAAGTTTTTTTTTCCTTCTGAATACATTGAAATATTTATAGATGAAGTGATTTAATATCTAGGATTTGCTTCAAAATAATATCGTGGTGGGGAGTGGGTAAGAGTTTTAAATAACATCGTTCATAATTTGATAAAGCTGTGGTTGACGGGGACGTGGGTTTTTGGGTTTTTTTCCTGACCTGAGCTTAAATTTGTCTTGTTAACTCTCTACAGTAACCTAGTATGGCACAGGCATCTTAAGACAATGTGTGATCTCCAGGCAGCTCCTTACGGCCACTGGTGCCACAGCCATATCAACCCTAGTTATAGGAAAAAAGAGAAAGGAATGGAGGCAACTATAGTGATAAACACACCTGTTTTTCACAGGTATGATGCTCACTACCTCAGACATCTGCTTATGGTATCGGCAAGAGTCACGTGTCACGTAAAATGTAAGATGGGAAGACCTTTAAATACAGCACTTTCCTTAATACATTATCAAGAAATATTTTCACAAATATATTCTGTAGATTGCTTATGATGGTATTGTTTTCAACAGTGAAAAGGCCTGGTATCTAAATTACCATCAATAAGGGACTGGTTAAATATATCATGGTACATTCTTGCAATGGAATACCATGCAGCTATTTAAAAAAATGAAGATATAAACCCACAATGGTAGGGGTATGGCAAGGGTCACAGGAACCAACTGAAAGAGGTCCCAATCGCCAAAGCTAGTACAATCTGAGCAATAAATCAAGTAGTATTGGATTATAACCCAAAGTGTAAGTATCTATTAGTCTATACTGATATAAGTGATTGAATAAATAAATGGAGGATAGGTATATCTCCAGTACACCAGGATTCCAAATAATTTATGTAGATACTCCACCCTGGAGGAGGTAGAGCCTAACTCTTAGGGGTGGGCTGCCTTCCTTCCCAAGAGAACAGCATAGAAAGTGGTGAAAAGAGTAACAGAACCGTGGAGAAATCTGACAACCGCCAGCCCAGTAGGTGGTCAAGGTCAACGTCAACAGAGGTGCGTCACACTGATTTTAGGTACCGCTGAAACGCTGATGAAAAAAATGCCATCTCTGTGTCTATGGTCTCCCGCCCCAAAACTCCTGACCCCAGTTCAACCATGAGAAAAACGGCAGACAAATCCCAATTGTGGAACACTCTACAAAACATCTGAGTAGTACACCACAAAACTGCTTTAAGGTCATAAAAAAAGGAAAGTTCAGAAACCTGCCACAGGCAAGAGAACCTGAGACACGATGCCTAAATGTAATACAGTGTCCTGGATGGGATCATGGAACAGAAAAAAACATGAGGTAAAACTAGGGAAATCTGAATAAAACATGGACTTTAGTTAATATTAATAATAAAGTACCAGTATTGGTTCATTAATTCTAGCAGATGCATGGCACTAATGTAAAATGTTAACCATGGGGGAAACTGGATGTAGAGTATATGGGAATTCTCTATACTATCTTCGCAACTTTTCTGCAAATCTAAAACTTTTCTAAAAGAAAAAGTTTATATTTTAAAAAAAGGAAAACAAAAAAAAATTTAAATGAAGATATAAAACACAGAATGACACAGAATGAAGGCCAATACATAATAAATGAAGACTTACAAACAGCATGCATGTTATGAACCTATTTGTTTTTAAAATATATGTACATATGTTTACACACCAAAGTCAGGAAGACTATACACCAAAATATTAATCTCCGTATGGTAGAATTACTAGTGATTTTCACCACTGTCTTCTTTATATCTTTCTGAATTATCTGATTTTGTTTTTCCACTGAGCATTGATTACACTTAACAGTATTACTTATTACTTCCATAATCAGGAACAAAGTAATTTTATTCTTGAAAAAATTGATGTACAACAGAGGATAAAGTACTCCTTAGCTCAAAATAATATGCATTTATAAAACAGCCAAATTTTACTTTTTCAATGGGAAATATTTTAAAAGGCAGTACAGAAAAGTGGTAGAAAGCATGGGATTTAATCAGACTTAGATTAAAATCCTGGCTTCATCACTTCATCTGCATGACCTTAGGCAGCTCCATAACCTCCCTCAATTTCCTCATTTTTAAAATGTAATACAACAAACCCATGGATCTGGAGAACTCCCTTAACATTTCCTTATTTACTTATCAATATTTACACAGATTATATGCTGTATATGAATATAGTATATCAAATGTATTTCATAGCATCAAATTTCATTAGAAAGTATGTAAGTAATAGCAAAGAGAAAAATGTATGTCAAGAGCCTGGTCCTATCAAGGTTCCACAATAGGAACTTTTATTGTAAACAACATTAACAAGTAACAATTCAAGAAAAAATGCTATCAGAAAAAAGTTTCTCAAAGAGCATAACAGGTAGCAGTGAAAGACACAACCTTGGCTCATTCAACAACATCTATAGCAATTTCCCAAACATTTCTGCTAACAAAACATTCATATGGCTGTTCAACACGCTACTGTTAACATGCCCAAAGGACAACTGCAAATTCCAGGGACACAAATGAAAGCCACTTTTCTAATCACAACCAGCTTAAACTAAGCTTTGGAATATTAATGCACCATGTTTCCCTTTCTATGGGAACACAGTTTTCCTATCTATGAATATAAGCATCAGTTCTAAGATATACACCAAATTTATTGAAACCTCTCAATTATAAATAATAACTTCCTTAAAAAAAAAAAAAGGCTTTAGATAAGACATACTTTGAATTTTATCAAAATCCTGGGCTGGTAGTTCTATATCAATATAATTCTAATAATACACAAAATCACAATACAACAGACAAGGGAAATCATGCCATCAATTAGTGAATTTTCACAAGGCCAAACAACCCAGGTCAGAAAAATGATTTTTTCAAATGAAACATTTATCTGGCATGATTAATCGTATGGTCTAAGCCAGGGATCCTCAAACTTTTTAAACAGGGGGCCAGTTCGCTGTCCCTCAGACCGTTGGAGAGTGCACACTGTGGGCCCGGGACGAGTCGGCTGCTAAGCAGGACAGGCAGCAGCGGCAAAAACACCCGGCAGGCCGGATAAATGTCCTTGGCGGGCAACATGTGGCCCGTGGGCCACAGTTTTGAGGACGCCTGGTCTAAGCCATAGACCCATACCTTAAAGACTTGATAATTTAGGGAGATAATCCACCATCATCAAAAATAATATCAAATCACTGTGCCAATTTCTTCTACATTAGAAATCTAGCCTGTTCAGTTTGGTTCTGTTAAAGGAAGTTAATTTATACAACACCTTTAAAAAAACAAAAAAGTTGATTTTTTTCAAGTTAGCAAAACATAATACAATCTAAGAAATATACTCAAGTAGGCATATATAACCCAGTCTTGGGATTACAATTATACAAAGACTGGTTCATTTTGTAACATACTCTAAAACTTCTGTAACCAATAAATTTTTCTCCAACTTTCCTGTAAGCAGTCATTATGAAGACCTATTCCAATGCTGACATTCTTTGCTGAACAGACTTTAGAAGCCTGTGGAACATTTCTGTCAAATATGCTTAACTGTTGCAAATTTTAAGAATGGATTTGATTCATGAGAAGAGACAAAAAAGTCACTGGGAAAGACATCTAGTAAATAGATCAAGCTAAATAAACTAAGTTTCATTTAAAAAAAAAAAAAAAGAATGGGGACTGACTATAAGGTAGTATGGTTGGTTTTTTCAAAAACCATAAAAGCAAATTTAAAATGTGAATTCCAAGCACTTTGAGCCATCAGTCACATTGTCTCTGTAATAACAGTGTAACTCCCCAAAAGGAATTTTCTTTTTTTCCTATATTATGTTCTCTACCAGTTGTTTAGTTCTCCAAATTCTAAATAATAATTGAATAAGTGACCATACTGACATCTCATATAGATTATCTCATTTCATCCATGTATCAATACTACTAGATATTACCACCATTTCACAGATGAAGAAACTGAGGCTGAGTGTTTTAAGTAACTTGCCCAATTCAAACAGGTAATAAGGACAGAGCAGAGATTATTACTTCATAGAGTTTATATACATACACCAAATATATACATATATGCCTGGCTTTTTTAGGTTTTGACCTATACTTTCTGATTCTCCCTACTGGTCTATTCTTATAATAGCTTCTACATATGTATATTTTAGCATTGCCAAATCAGTATTGCAATCATTCACTTGTTAATATCCCCAACTCAATTAAGTTTCCAAAAATAACGGACCATATCTTGTTCATCTCTATAGTTCGAGAAAACAGACCAGCGACTTAACATTTCTAAACTCCTTGTTAGGAGCCCAGCTGTGGCTTTGAGGCCACTTCTTACTAGCTGCTCCTAGGTGGTGAATGTTACCGGACCACTCCTGGACTAGCGGCTGTTCTTTTAGCTTCAACAGCCACCACCACAGGCAAGGAAAGCTTGGGCAGCAAGAGTATTCAGTATGATCAGCTCCTCCTTATAGGGCTATTCTTAGTATCTTAAACACCACAATATGTGATGTACAGGGTTTTCTCTTCTAAGTTTAAAAGCTACACTCACATCAGTGTACCCTAGCAATTTATATACATTGTAAAAAATTAAAGTACAGGGCAGTACCACAATCATTGAATCTACAAGAATAAAGTAAAAATACGAGACAGTGTGAGTCAACAGAATAAGATAAAGTCTTACCAAAAGCTATCTTCTCATTACAATACAACCACAGAGTCCACAGGGGCAAGACTAAACAATTTATATGCTTTCCCACACAAGAAACTAATGAGGGCAATTGTTAATGGTATTTTGAGTATAATTACAAAATGACACAGGTTAATAATTAAAGAGACATCAAGTCTCTCAAAATGAATATTTATAAGATTAAGTCATACTAAGCATTAAAGATCTTGGAACTTAAAGGTGAATGTAAAAATGCAAATGACCCAATATTAAAACTACTTAATAGAATACTGATACTTTTTATTCTTTCAAGGGACCTTTTACCTAATAAATGTTCAAGCTTGTGGTTTCAGTTTTCCTTCCATTTCTCGAAATATAGGGCCTTCCCTAGCACTTACCTTTCTTTTCCTGTTCTCCCCTCCACCCCAAATGTGCTTTGGACGTTCTTTAATCTTTCAAAACAAGGGAGTGATAAATGCCACAAACTACTGAATAAAAATGACAGGATCACACGACTAATCTTGACTTTCTTTAAAGTAATATTAAATAGTCTTCTAGAATACCAATCTAATTCTTAGAAGCAGAAAACACCAATCTAATTCTTAGAAGCTCAGTGTTCCAAGAAAAGTGAATTAATAATTGAATCATCCTGGCTACACAAGAATCAGAGAGCAAGGAACCATGTTCTATTCAAAGACAACAAATCCGTCTAGCAAATGCACCATGACCAAGAAGTACAGGAAGAGAACAACATAAACTTGGAGATGAGAAGGAATCAGAACTGGATGAACCAGGACAGATCAATGAGCTATCACGGACGGTGGCGGTGGGAAAAGAACAGACCGCCACTGACGGTATGAGAGTGGACGAGAGGTGAGGGTGGAAGAGACAGGAGCTGGAGCTGGAGCTGGAGTTGGAGCTGGCAGGAGCTGAGTCAGGAGAGATAACAGAAGCAAAAGACTAGGAAGGAGACATACCAAAGTCAAGAGAGGGTAGAGACTAGAAAACGCTGTAAATGGGAGGTTGAATCATAGAAAAGGCAGGGAGTAGGCAACACATAGGAAACCAAACAAGAAATTCTAGACAGAGGAGAAAAATGTAAAAGGGGACCAGGTGGTACAGAGCAGAAGGGGGACAACAAGAATGACATAAAACAGGCCCACAGGGAAGGAAATATGGAAAACCCAAATGCTTTATGGAATTTTGGTTCATCAAATTAAAATTCTGCTCTTCTGCTTATTTTTCCCTGTTGGGTAAAACTTGATTCATAAGAGCAAAAATTTTCAATTTATAGAATAGAAAATTATTGATGGGGTCAACTGATTTAGTCATAGAAGAGTTGAAAATAGTTAAGATTTACTTACAGCAAATACTCTTCACTCTAATCAACAAACTAATTTCTTATTAAAAATGTGTACTTGTGATGACCTTAATGACCAACTAGTTCACGTGTTAATTTCATAACCTCCACCCCCTGCTTATGCTTACTAGCATTTAGAGAAATCCACGCTTCTTACTGCCTCCCCCCAAAAAGCAAAAGGTAAGAAGGTAATATTACATCAATATTGCTAAAAAGAAGCTTGATGGAAGTTTAATCTCTTAACAATAGCTAGAAGATTTGTTAAATTTTCAAAGTTCTCCTACCCACATTGCTCTGGTCTCCCAGATAACTAAAAATAGAAGATAGAGATCACCCTTCACTTCCATCTAGAAAACAAGAGATGACAACAAAACACTGAATAAGGATATAAAAATTGTAAAGAACAACACTGGAAAGAGTGGGAATTGTTCTATTCTTCATCTTGGAAAATAAAGTAGGGTAGAACAACCACCACACCAAAGGCCTATTTATGAAGATATAATTCTTATTTTTAAACTGGATAAAGGCCAGGCACAGTGGCTCATGCCTGTAATCCTAGCTTTCTGGGAGGCCGAGGTGGAAGGATAGCTGCAGCTAAGGGGTTCAACACCAGCCTGAGCACAGTGAGACCCTGTAAATTAAAAAATTAAGTAAACTGGAAAAATACAGTAATTAGATCATCAGTGTAAAGAACTTATTCCAAAAAAAGTAGGCATACACAGAGGCTGAGAGCAGATAAAGGGAGATGAGACCAAAGGCATGATGAATGTCAACAAGCAGCAGCACGCCAGTAGGAAGAAGCCATTCACCCACACGCCACACCCTCTGGCAATACTCAAGGAAAGTCCATTTCTGGGAACCAATATCCCAATGAATTGTTCCTATTTCTTGTCCCATGGCTGATCCATACAGAATAAAACTCTGATCATAAGTAGATTGCCAGCTATCGCAGTACTGGAAAATAACTCAAATATCACACACAAAAGTGGACGGCTTAACAAAGACAATGTAAGAAACAAGCACAGAAACATGCTAGAGTCTTGGTCATTCACATTCTCAGAACTATCTTCTTTCAGCTGCTCAAAAGTCCTAGATGGCACCGGAGTTACTTCAGGGATGTCCTTTTTCTTCAGTTTTTTACCATTCTTCCTTGAAAATCTTCATGAGTCATTTGGCCATGGAGTCCACTCACAGGCGGCTGACACTTCATTATTTGCGTCTGGAACGGCTGCCACTCCACAGGCCTTACAGAGACGCCTCGAAGGAATAAGCCTGCCCGCTGGTCTCTACTGAGGACGTGCTGAAACTAGGACTACCTCACATTCAAAGATGACCTGGAAGCCAAGCGTGCTGTTTCCAAGGTAAGATGCCTTAAAAGAAGAAAAGTTAAAAATCAACGAGATTAAAAAAAGCCCTAATAATGCAGTGCAAATTTTCACTCTATTATATTTTAGCTAAGACTGAAAACTAAGTAATTCAAATAAGAAATATTAATGTTTATGTCAGCTTTAAGTATCAATATTTTTTTTAAAAAAAATCAAAAAGGGCACCACAGGATATACAATAAAAGTATTGCAAATAATTGACAGTTCCTGAAATTAATAAAAAGGATCAGTTAAAATTGTATAAAAATTCTGGTGATTGGCTTTTAAATCTTTACTATGGCCAGAATACAAGACAGATTTTGTGGAAAACAAACAAACCAGTTTCTCTGCATTCACACCTTACTTAGAATGGTATCAACAAGCATGATTTATATTCAGCTGCAAAACGAGTTACCAAACTGATGACCTGGAAAACAACTTCCAGCCATAAAATTCTGAAATTGTGTATTATTTGGTGATAAAATCTTGGTGCCACTGAACCAACTCTAGGCAAGTCATTTCCCTTTGCCTTGGCTTTCTTATACATGAAATACAAGGCTGGTTCTTATAGCACAAGTGGCACCAGAATCACTTGAAGATGGTTTAAAACACAGACACCCAGGCCCTGCTCCAGCAACTCTACCGAATCTGCGCCTCTGAGGTTAAGCGAAGACCCGGGATAAACCCTGGGTCGTTCCGATGTACATTCCTGGTTAAAGAACTACATCACGTTCAGAATCCTGCTCTCCAACCCTGAAATTCATAAATTGAGGGTAGTGGAGATTTCATTAAATTACCTAGCTTGAGAGGCTTAAAGTAAATGAATCAGTGTATCATTTTCTCTTCTCCTAAAAGCCTCTCATTCAGGGAAGAGACTAAAATGAAGATTAGGGCTAACATGCCAATCGGATAAACACTTCAGTACAGACTGACGTGTCATCCTTCCCAGGAGAGACCGACCAGTAACACAGAATACCGTACCTGCAAAGAGCGTGTGTCCTCCCCGGCTGCTGACCAGGCTCGCAGCCCACACTTCCTGTGAGGGCGCTTCCTCCTCTGATTCCTGGACCCCGGGGGTGGTGACACACAGCTCCCCTATCTGGGGGCCGTTTAGATTCAGTGACTCTGTTCATGCCTGATGTCTCCAAAAGAATACTGTCAACTCCCAAAAGAGGGGACACACACAATTAGGCTCTCAGAGAACACCACCGTTCTCTGGCATCTGTCTGCAGGCCCTCGTCTAATTCTACATAGCCTCAAACTGACTTTATTCCAGGTTTATCACAAAACCAACCACACAATTTTACTTTTTTTTTTCCCCCTCCAAAAAATATCACTTGGTTCGAAGAGGTCTTCTGGTCCCAATAGTGTTCTCTACCACCCAGTACGAGCTGAAAAAGTGGATCAAGATTCCACAAAAGGACAAAGCAAATGGACAGAAGTGCACAGGAAACCTGCAGTAACACCCACGTTATGGTAATGTGGGAGTTATGGTAATGAGTATGGTAATGTGGGAGTTATGGTAATGAGTATGGTGATGTGGGTGTTACTGAACACCCTACTACCACTAGGGTTTCAAATCTAGTAAGCATTTAAAAAATATGCATTAATATATCGTGTCATTCAATATTATTTCATTGGGTGTATAAGATTTTTGACATTAAATTAGCAACTTAAACAGTCATTGTCCTATGTCCTGGTGAATCATTATCTTAGAATTCAACATCTATAAAAAGAACTTTGAGATTCAGAATTCAATGCGTCCCATCATCCCTCCTCCCGTCTTTATTCATTTCAATATACAGCATCCCCTTAACTATTTCATCATTGACCTCTTCTATCTAGAAAATCCAGCACTGTTTCTGCAGCTCAGAGTCATTGCAATCTTTTATACTACTTTGAAATTTTAAAAAGAGCATCTTTTACCGCTGTGAAAGTAGTGCAAATGTCTAGATTGTCCTTCAATTATAAGGTTAAACTCCCCAGAGAAACCACACTGACTCTGTAGACAGACTGCCTACTTTTTACTTGAGGCATGACCTTGGGCAAGACTTAATTACTTTGCTGTGCCTCCATTTCCCCCTTGGAAAAACAAGATAAACGTACCTATTTCAAAGGATTGTTGTGAGATTCACATTTTAAGCAGTACATAAATGTTTGCTCTTACTGTTTTATTTAGCTCTAAACCAGGGGTCCTCAAACTTTTTAAACGGGGCCAGTTCACTGTCCCTCAGACCATTGGAGAGTGTGGCGCACATTCCACACATGCTCACTGTGGGCCCAGGAAAAGTCAGCTGCTAAGCAGGACAGGCAGTGGCAGCAAAAACATCTGGTGGGCCGGATAAATGTCCTCGGCGAGCCGCATGTGGCCCACTGGGGCCGTAGCTTGAGGACCCCTGCCTAAACTCTCATACTGTTTCACAAGTACACACTAGGTTTGTCCAACTAAACTTTATCTACTATTTTGGGTATCTTTGATGTGTCCCCATGGTATGTAACATTCACTCGATAGATAAATATGAACATACTCTGTATATATATTATACTGGATACCAAGGCAGTTCTCAAGAATAGTACTATATAAACATATATCCCCTGGCCTCAAGGAGCTTATATTTTGGTTGGGGGGAAAAAAAATATGTGAAACACTTACATGATAATATAAGCGATAAAACATTAAATGCCAAAGAGTATGGCATAAACAGCTCACGGTCCAAGAGCTCGTGGTGAGCTGCATACTCTGGAAAGGTCAGGCTGGAGTGGCCCTACACCTTAGGGCAGGTGAGGTCTTCACTAGTGGAAAGAGAGGATTCCAAGGTACTGGTCACTTAGCAAATATTTACTGAGCACCTTCCATATGCCAGGTTCTGTTCTAGGCCCAGGGGAAAAGACAATGAGTTGAGACCAAAAAAGTCCCTGCACTCAGGGAGCTTAATGGGCACACCATATGAAAGCCAATTTTCAAAGTGAGGAACGAGAAGGGTCTGCCTTCCTATTACAGGAAACATAACATCACTTAAATGCTTTACAGACAGGAGATAATGCTCATAGATAGATGCTTATAGATAATGATTATAGTCACTATGGCTTTCCAATAGTGACAAACATGCAGAAATGGATGCTATGAATGCTATGAAAAGTTCGATAGTATTCATGTATTGGAATATACCATTTTCTAAGTCTGTTCTATTGTTTATAAAGCACATTAAGGGACATTCTCCATGTTTCTTGATACAAATAAGAGATTTACAAACATACACAGTCAATATTATTGGAATGGTTTTTATGACAGAGGCCTGTGAATGTGCAGTTCCTTATTTTTGCCCAAACGAAAGCCTAATAATGTTTTGCTCCCCACCTCCCCATCCCCTACCTTTCCCCTCTGTATCTACCAGCAACCACCACAAACATCAGAGTTGAGAAAGTGCTTGAAGATGCACCTGGAGGCAGGAACCAGTCACTATGAGACTATTCTACTAACTCCAAAAGAAAACATATGTGCATCTTTTACTTCTAAGATCCTTCTACTGATGACAACTCTCCACTCATTCCCTCCCCAGAGAATGCCTTTAGGTAAAGAAACCCTCACATAAATACCGACTGGCAAAGCATTCTCAATCTTTTTCTCTTCCCAAAGACAGACCACTAGAATCTTCTCATAGGTAAGTTCCAATAATCTTTAATCACAAAGATCACACCTCCAAGTACTCTTCGTCATTCTTTCTAGTTCTTTCAACTGTTTCTACTCGAACAAGGTGCAAACTGTCAGGCCCCACCCTTAACCCAGAATCAATATTAATTGGAACTGCCATGCCTATATAAATCATTAAATTGTATCTTTGGAAACATAGCCAAAATAAACTTATTGATTACAGCAGCCAGAACTACTTAATTAAATCCAATCAAAAACTTAATTTCTTAATGCATGAGTACTAACTCAATAGTAAACATACGTTGAAGATATTTAAAGGCACACTAAAAAATTGGGCACACAAATCTTTCACTACCTACGAAAATGCAAATAATCTAACATCCTTCCTTCATATGCTTTGTGAAATTGTGCTAGATTCATCAAAAGTAGTAGCCAGCCCATTGTTTTTATTTCCTTAGTTTAATACTGGAAAATTAGTCTTATTTCATTATGTCATTTGTTTATCCTTAATTAGGAATGTCACTAAGAAATTAAATATGGAAAGGGGGCCACTTAAGAATGGGCCATTACGGCTTCCCCAACAGTTACTTTCATAGTCAGTTCACTTGGTGACAATGTTATGTAACCAAAACTAGGATACGTAAGAGACGCAGAGCTTTGGAACCTATTCAATACCCAAAAAAAGGGACTAACTGCAGTTCTATGAATTTTTAAAGCCATCTCTAGATTTGAAAAAAAAAAAAAAAAAAACATTAATTTACTTTATGGGTCATTTTATATTACCAACACCCTTCTTTTACAAAAGCAAAAACAAGTATTTAACGTACACGTTCCACATTTGGACACATTCAAATCAAACTCATGTATTCAAATATTTTTTTGAGCAACCTATGCTTATGCAAAAAGTTTACTCCCGAAGATTAAATGAGATAAAACATTGTAGACCATTCGGCAGAGGCCTGGCAAACAAACATTACTCGGCATTGCTTATTACTGTTCTTAACTTTCCAACCTTAGACTCAAACCAGATGGTCATAAAATTATATACACACATATATATATATATATATGGCTATGTGCATATACGTAAACATATAAATGCTATAAATAAAGGTAGTATACTAGTGTACCAAGCAATGGTCTCATTCTAGACAAGGGTGAGTTTAATTCTAACAGATGACCCCACAGGGGATGGAAAACTTGAGTAAAGTGCTAAATGTTAGTGTTTATCTCTGCTTATCAATTAAGACTATAACCTCCGGCATGGTCTAGTATGGCTTGTGGTTAGCAGTCGGCTGATCCTGGAGAAGAACTGGCTCAAAACGAAGAGTAAAACAGACCTCAATCAAGCACGTGGACAAGGGGGCATTTATTTGCAAGGCTGCACCCACCCACCGCTGAAATCCGATCGCTGCAACACCGACGCTCGAAACCCTAACGTAAACTCATTACCCGTCTCGGGCCGGAAAGCACTTCTTTCTAAGTCAGCCCCTCCGTCCCCCACACCCACGCGAAACGCCCCGAAGCACTCAAACTGACGGAGCCACACGAGCACCCGGCCGCGCCCGGCCTTCGCGCCAGGGACTCCGCCACGCGTCCCGCCCCGTGACAGGGGAGACGCGGGAGGCGACCGTGTGGAGAGCGCGCGCAAACGCCACGAGCGGCCCTCGCCCTCGCGGCCACGGAGGAGCGGCTCGGCGCCCGCCGCGGGCCCTCCCCGCAGAGTCCCGCCCGCCCGTCGCCCGGCGGTCGCCCGGCGGCCAGGTCCACGTGCGCCGCGGGACGCCGAGCCGAGCCCGCGCCCCCGGCCCCAACTCCCGGCGGGGCTCGCGGAGGGCGGCGCGCGCGGGGCCGTGCGGGGCGCGGCGGTGGCGCGCCGCGGGTGAGGGGAAGGGAGCCGGGCTCCACTCACGCGCCCGGGGGGCGGCACCGGGGGCCCCCGTCGCCGCGTCTCTCCGGTTCAAAAACTGAAAAGGGGAAGGGAGGGTTAAAAAAAAAAAAAAAAAAAAAAAAAAAAGACCTGGTTCCTCGTCTCATCCGGAAACCGACGGGCCGGCAGGAAGTGACGCAGGCAGAGGTCGTCCGGGTCCGCTCGGTCCCGGTTCCCGCGCGCCCCGGCCCCGACGCCGGGGAAAAGCGCCCGGGAGCGGAGCTGCGGCGGCCGCGGGCGCCCTCGGAGCGAGCAGCGTGAGTGGCCCGCGCCCGCGCCTCCCGGCCGGCGGCCGCGTCACCGGCCCCGCCCCCGCGCCGCCCCGCCCCGGGCGCGGGGAAGGGGAGGGTCGGCGCCCGCGGCCCGGCCGCGCCGGAACGCTGCCGCGGCGGGCGGCGTGCGGACGGCGCGTGGGGACGCGCGGGCGGAGGGCCGCAGGGCCCATCGCGGCGCGGGCGCGGGGTCCGCCGGCCCCGGGGCGTCCGGGCGGTCCGCGGGCGCGTTTTTAGGGTCGAATCACGCGCAGCCTGACAGGATCACGCTGTGTACCCGCTCGGCGTGATTTCCTTCCGGGAGGAGCAGGTCTCGCAAGACCGGGGTCACGGTCGAAGAGTTCAGGTTTCGGAGCCGAGAGGTGTGTGACAGCCCGGCTCCGCCACCCCGGCCCGGGTGACTTTGGGCAGGTTATGTAACCACAGCCCCCCGTTTCTTCTGAGACCCGGAGCTTTAGTGCCTCCCGGGGGGAGGGCGGCCGTGGAAGGAAGTTCGGTGACGGTGCGGCCCCCCCGGCGAGGAGACCTCGGATGCCGTCGCCCCCGTCGTCGGTGCTGGGCGCAGCCCCGTTGGCTCGTGCCCCTCTGCTTCAGGACCCAAACCTTCAGTGTTTTCACAGGGCCGAGAGAAATAGCCCTGTTTGTTTATCATACAGTGCATTTTTCGTCGTAAGGAACTCGAGGAGTTAAGTGTTTCAAAATCTGAATTCGTATCAGAAAATAACAGGGTTCCAATTGGGAGGCAAAAAAATGGTAACACCCAAGGCGGGCGTGATGCTGAGCATGCTCAATTGCGGGAGCACCTAGACATGGGATCAGGAACCCAAAATCAGGACACCGATTTTAAAAAACTTAGGGTGTGCGGTTATGTGATCCCTAGCAGAGTTCTCAACCTAAAACCAACTCCTTGTCATATTTTTGGTAACTTTATCTCCGAATACTCGTATTTACTTGGGACTTAAATTCAGCTCATGCATCTTCTAACTGAAGCAGTTCAAGCATTCCATTACAGGGAAAATGGGGGGCGGGGGGAGGAAGGTCAGTTTTCTCAAAAGAGCCCTGAGTGACGCTTCAAGCGCATGACTGGGTATATTGATAATCTTGCTGAATCATTAACTTGCCAGGAATGATCCATTGTAATATCCCTGGGCAGTTTGCTTTAGACTCTAGAGGAAGGTGGTGGCAGTGTGCTGTAACCATGCAACAGGTGTATGTGTGTGCACTTCGTTACCCTGTGGCATGCCCGGGAGGAGAGGCCAGGGTCATGATTCAGGCCACATGTGGGCCATGGATCTGTACTATGACTCCCGACCATTCCTTACTCCTGGCAGTCTCACAGAGGCATGCCATTGGCTCTAATTGAGGACTGGGCAGGAAAGGCCTAGCCTCATTGCAAACCTTTCACAACTACACTACTAAAAATAACTCAAAGCGCATGTCCCTGCAGTCATGGGATCGTGGTGTCATTGCATGCCAATGATGTTGTATAATGTATGTTGTATAATTCATGTTAAAATTTTACCATTAGGGTCGACAGTAATTAGAAATACTTTTGTAAATATAATTAAAGACTGGCATATTTGGGGCAGCAGGAAGTCAAGCTCTGGGTAGGCATATACCATTTATTGATTGGCACATACATAAAATTGTGTGAAAAATTGAAGCAAGAAATTAACCTGGTTCAAATCCGTTTAGTCATTAGAAAACAGGTCACAAAGACTTTTGTAATTTTTCTGATACATGACACCTGTGAAATGTTCTAGTGGCCATTGCTATATATTATTCTCTTTTTCTTCCCCAATTTGTTAGTAACTCCCAATCCTGAAAGCTACCACCCTTGCTGCATAATTTTCCTGGGCCTTCTGCAGTATCTCAAATCAGACACATAAAGTCATCTTTTTTTTACCAAATGCAGTGGTTGTTGCTATTTTACATTTTGGTACTAACAGTTTGAGATTCTGTAAATCATAAAGCCAATTATAGTGTCTGGTCTTCCAAAAGTTTCCATCTCTCAAGTAGGCTGATTACTTGCTATAAATCATAATATAACATTCAGAGGAACTCGAGTTTAGTTTTAAGGAATAAGAATTGAAACTGTTGGCTGGGTGCAGTGGCTCATGCCTGTAATCCTAGCACTCTGAGAGGCCGAGGCGGGTAGATCACTTAAGGTCAGGAGTTCCAGACCAGCCTGAGCAAGAGGAAGACCCCCATCTCTACTAAAAATAGAAAGAAATTAGCCGGGCATGGTGGTGCATGCCTGTAGTCACAGCTACTCAGGAGTCTAAGGCAGGAGGATCGCTTGAGCCCAGGAGTTTGAGGTTTCTGTGAGCTAGGCTGACCCCATGGCACTCCAGCCCGGGCAAGAGAGTGAGACTCTGTCTAAAAAAAAAAAAAAAACATTGTGAACATGCTCAATATCACCTGTACCTCCCAACTCTCAAAACAAAAACCTCCATAGCCTGTCTTTAATATCTAGGAATTGAGTATAGTCTGGTGTTTAAAGAACATTTTGATCTTGCATCTATAAACTTTTATAATTTTAAGTTTTTATTGTTCCCTGGCTAATGTTCACAAGACCAATCTTTATATTCATCAGATACCGATGGATGTTTTAGAGAACTTATTCCTGCCCTCAGTGCAAAGAGTAAGCTAAATGGCTTTTCGTGATACTCACTTTATTCTAAATGAGTATAGCATGTCCCCAAACGTCTGACAAACACCAGTTGTCAGAAAGGGGGAAACACTCCACGTTAGTTAGGAGCAGACCTCTCCTGAAATTTCATTCATTTTATACAGAGGCAAGCTAGAAGAGAAGGGGCAGACTCTGTCCTCAATACATTTTTATTAACTGAGTCAAATCTTACAGGCTGGACTGCAAGGTATTTTAGTGGAAGAATTTCTGCAATGCCTTTATTATTTTAGGCAGCCTAGAAAAAAAATGCAAAACAACTTCTTAGACATTCCAGATACTCTTTTTCTTGGTATTAGACAATAACTCTTAGAAACTACAGTACAGTTAACCACCTATCATTTGTTCAGTTTTTCTCCTTTTTATAGAGTGTCTAAAACACTTCTCAATTTCTGTCAGTTGTTATTAGGTCATTTTCCTTAGACTTACCTTTTATGTCCAACACAAGGGAGGAACTTTGTCTTTAAGGAAAAATTCAATTAACTTCTCAAACACAAGTAAGAAATCCATTACTCTTTTACTTGCTGTTTGATACACTTGCTATTAGCACTTACTTTCTGTGGGAATGTCCAAAGAATGCATTTCCTTGAGTAGAAGTCACAGCTGTGTAAATAGCAAAAAGCAACTTTTCATCCCATGGTTTTTTTTAACCAAATTTGGCTAACCAGATAAAGCTCCAAATGTCTCCGTTTCCGGGTGATGTCTGGAGGCTTGTGGGCGAGCTTCGTACTGGCCATCACATCTTTGCAAGGCTGCACTGTTGTGGCAAGTGCAGTGTTGTTCTACTAGCACGGCCAGGTGTTTCAGTCTGTGGTTTAAGGTATTCTCTTGCGTTTACCTGGGTGATAGTTACAATTTGGCGACGGCAATAACATTTCAGCCTTTGTCCTTTCAGTGATATTTTCATCCCAAGTTGTAAGTATTTTAGGTTTTATGGGCTGTGAAGCGTAACCAAGGATGTTACAAGGTGTAGATATTGGTGTCTGGAGGTTCGGTGCGGGACCCTTAAGGACACCAAGATCCATACACATTCAAGTCCCTGATGTAAAATGCCGTAATAATTGCTTATGACCTTCACGCATCGTCTGTGGACTCTAAATCATCTCTAGAGTACTTGTAATACCGAATATAGTTTAAGTACTATGTAACTGGTTGTTATGTTTTCTTAATTTGTATTTTTAATTGTCGTCTTGTTGCTTTTTATTGTTTTTCCCCTGAATATTTTCCATCTGTGGTTTGTTGAATCTGTGGATGCAGAATCCACAGATATGAAGGGCTGTCTGTACTTAAGACCATTTGAGACATTACATTTAAGAAATGTAGCTCCGTTGTGCCTCATGGGCCATGCACAAACAGGCCACATGCGTGCCAGCCCTTCTGCAGACAGTCACACCACCGTTAACGGGAAAAACCCTGCTTTCTCGTCTCTCTCACAGCCCCATGGCCGGAGGTTACGGAGTGATGGGAGACGATGGCGCTATTGATTACACTGTTCACGAAGCCTGGAACGAAGCCACCAATGTTTATTTGATAGTTATCCTCGTTAGCTTCGGGCTCTTTATGTATGCCAAGAGGTAAATTTTTTAGTTTCTGAGGGTAATTAAGAAACTGCAGTTATGTTTTGCACATTTAAAAAAAAAATCTGAATTGAACACATAAAAAATAATTTCATCAGAATATTTGTTCCTGTTCTGGTCTGTCCTCAGTGACCAAGATTGGGCTCTAAAAGGGACAGGGACAACAACTGTTGTTGCTGTCAGGGACAAAGGCTTAAGTGCAGCTCTCAGCCACTGGGCCAGCTGCTCTAACCTCCCAGTGCTGTAATTTCTAATACAGCCCGATTTCATCATCCAGCCTGGGTTCATTGTCACCCTTCACTGAGCACATTTTTTTGGCCCAAGTCCCTGAAATGCAGAAACACTAACTCCTATGTATTCAGCAAATCTCCTTTCAGTCACTTTAAGCTTTTCCTTGTCTCTTGTGTGTGTCTATGTCAGCACTTACTAAACCATGTTAGTCTTACCTGAGTACTTGCCTGTCTGCTCCATAAAATGTCTTCTGTTTTTCACCTTTGAGTTCTGGGTGTGCCCACATAGTATAAATCCTCAATAAATATTTCCTGCCTTAATTCCATGGGGTGTTTTGAAGAGGAAAAGCAGCATTACTTAGACCGAGTTGCTTATGACAGCCATATGCTTCAGGGTGTCCACAGTCAAGGTAAAAAAGGAATTAAATAGTTCAAAGTAGTTATTAACAGTAATCCAGAAATAACTTACATTTGGCCCAGGGAATGGTTCCGAGGCTGCCATTGCTTTCAGATACCTCCGCCCGCCCTCCTGGCTGAGCTCTGGCCGCTGGCCCACCGGCCCCTGAACTCTAGGGCGGGTGAGAGGAGGCTGTGCCTTCCATCCGGGTCCGCTTGCGGGCAAGTCCTCTCTATAGGTCGCCTCCACTTCCTCCCCGCTTTTCTTTTTAAAGCATAGGCACACTGTTGTTGTTTTTTTCACTGTTCTTAATTTTAAAAAGATGTCACCACTAAGGTCGTGCTATTGTATCTAAGAAATATGTTTATTCATTATGTTCTACAATTAAGGTCTGCTCAAATCCAGTTTCTTCTCTAACCCAGTAATTTAGCTTTATCTGGAGGAGGTGAAAGGGAGGAAAAATCAGATGTTTTCATGTTTGTGCATTTTTCCATACAATATTTGGCTTTTGGGGAGATTGAGGAAAACCATATGGAGATAACTTCGCTTTGTTGTATTAGATGGACATTTTCAGTTACTTTCTTTTCTCACAGCCTGGGGCTATATATGTACAGCTTCACACTTGTTAGTGAGAGAAAGAATACTTGGGCCAAGGAAGCATCTCACAGAGACAAAACAAAATAAGACGGGCTTATTGTCACTTAAGACCTTTTAATGTAACTTCTTATTGCCAGGATCATGAGAATAATACAGTCCTGTAGACGTTAATGGAAGTCTTTGTTCTGCACTGCACTGATTTTGTGTTTTAGGAATAAAAGGAAAATTATGAGGATATTCAGTGTGCCACCTACAGAAGAAACTTCGTCAGAGCCCAACTTTTACGACACAATCAGCAAAATTCGTTTAAGACAACAACTGGAAATGTATTCACTTTGTGAGTATACTCTGTGCTGCATGTTTGAAATAGATTTTCTGGAATGGAGTTCAATCATCTAAAGGTTATCAGAAATAGTTGGTAATGAAAACTTAGTTCCTTTTGCAAATGCTAAACACCCTTTTCAGATGTTTATGCTTTTGTTCCTTTTGCATTTTTTACCATATGCATGTGTTACCAGTTCCAAATGGGACGAAATTTAATTTAACATAGCAGCATTATTCACAATAGCCAAAAGGTGGAAAAAACCCAAATGTCCTCACCAGATGAATGGCTAAACAGTGTGGTGCATGCAATAGAATGCTATTCAGCCTTTAAAAGGAAGGATGTTCAGACACATACTACAACATGGATGAAACTTGAAGACATTATGCTAAGTGAAATAGGCCAGTCACAAGAGGAAATGTATTGGATTATTTCACTTGTATGAGACAAATCAAAGAAACAAAAAGTAGAATGGTGGTTGCCAGGGGCTGAAGGTGGGTGATTACTGTTTAATGGGTCCAGAGTTTAGTTTGGGATGATGAAAAGAGTTCCGTGGATGGATGGTGGTGATGTCACACAACAATGTGAATGTATATAATGCCACTGAGCTATATACTTAAAAATGGTTACAATTATAAATTTTATGTATGTTTTACCACAATAAAAAAATCATTTGAAAAATTTAAGTATTATAAAAAAAAGTACAGAATCAGAAGTTCTATATGGAAAATTGTAAGAATTAAGTTTTTATTGATGCCTACTAAAAACAAAAGTTATCCTCTGTCAGTAATATCCTTAATAATATAGCAGATACAATTATAGACCCACTATACAACTTTTTCTTTTTTGACGTTTTGATGGGAATGACATAAAATTTGTCAGAATTCATGTTTGCAGAGCATGTTAGTTTTCTATTGCTGCTGTTAACAAATTACCACAAATCTGGTGGCTTAAAACAACATGAAGGTATTGTCTCACAGTTCTGTGGCTTAGAAGTTCTACAGCAGTCTGGCTGGCTAACACCAGGGCGTCAGCAGGTTCCATTTCTCTGGAGCCTGTGGGAAAATCCGTGTCCTTGCCTTTTGTAGCTTCTGAAGGCCGCCCATATTCCTTGGCTGATGGCCTCTTCCTCATCGTCCAAGCCAGCAGCATTGCATCTTTCTGACTCTTCTTCCATGTTCATCTGTCCTCTCTCCAAACTTAGCCAGGAAAAGTTCTTTAAAAAGATTTTTAGGAACCATGTGATTATGTTGGGCCAAATAATCCAGGGTCATCTCCCCATCTCAAGACCTAATCACATCTTCAAAGTCCCTTTTGCCCTGTGAGGTAACATGATAGCAGATCATGGGGATTAGGATGTGGACATCTTTAAGCGCCATTATGCTTAAACAGTGAGTACATGTGTGGGTTCGCACATTCAATGAATGCCAGCATAATCGGTCATTCTTAGTGTTCATGACATATCTTCTCCTGACAGAGTCTGGCACTTCAAGAGGAAAGAGCAAACAAAATTCTTTTTCTGAAAGAGTACCCCCAAAGTTCTTTAGGTCATACCCTGAGTAGCATAAACAAATAATATCTCTTTCTTTGCTAGTAAAAACTTAAAAGAAGAGGTTGAAAGTTTTAAAGCTAAGCAGTGAATGATATTTGCTGTGTTTTCTGTAGTTTTAGGTTAAGACAGTTTTTCTTCAATAAACATTTCTTTTTTTTTTTTTTTTTTTTTTTTTGAGACAGAGTCTTGCTTTGTTGCCCAGGCTAGAGTGAGTGCCGTGGCGTCAGCCTAGCTCACAGCAACCTCAAACTCCTGAGCTCGAGCAATCCTGCTGCCTCAGCCTCCCGAGTAGCTGGGACTACAGGCATGCGCCACCATGCCCGGCTAATTTTTTTTTATATATATATATTAGTTGGCCAATTAATTTCTTTCTATTTTTATAGTAGAGATGGGGTCTC
>VSMD01034188.1:0-43256 GCA_008750895.1 Mirza zaza
GGAAGCAGAAGAGGAGAGGGCAGGGGGCTGGCCAGAGGACAAAGGTAGATGTGGCAGACTGTGCTTTCTAAAGATGGTCACACTCTGTCTACCCTACCCTACTTGTTCTTCTTACAATCTAATGTTTAGTGTCACCATCCAGAGGTAGCGTCTCATTCCCCCCCTTCAACGCTGGCTCACCAATTCTTGGAGCATGCGCCTTGGCTGTCCTGACCCCACATGTAAGACGTCCAATGACCCTGTCTTCAGTCCTGAGCCACCTCACTGGAGAGACCCCACTGGGGTAGAAGCACTTGAGGAGCCTCAGCTATTCCAGCCCCAGCTACTCGAGCGTCTCTAGCCCAGGCGTGCCAGTGTCTGAGTGTTCAGAAGGTGGTTCTAGCTCTGGCCTTCAAGCCACCCCAGCAGTCACAACTGGAGTGGGGGAAACCCTTCCTGCTGAGACCAGAGGGATTGGCAGATTTATGAGCAAAATAAATGTTGTCATTGTTTAAGTCACTCCATTTTGGGTAATTTATTTACAGACATAGCAGTTGCTGAAGTTCTTGGTGAAGCAGATATTACAGCACCTCGGTCTCTGAGACCTGAACATCCGTCTGGGCCTCCCTGTCATTCAGGCTTAGGCACAAAGTCCTAAATGAACTGGGGAGGCCACATAACTTCTGATATTCTTCTGAAGAGCCTTCAGAAGCGGCTGCCTTCCTGTGGCTTCAGGAATGTCCTAGCCGTGTGTGGGAAACATGGCTGCCAACACACGACGGTGCATTCCACCCGCAAATTCAGAGGAGGTGAGACGGCTTGAGGGGGACACTTGAGCAGACCACCAGAGCAGCTGGGATTCCAGTAAGTCCTGACGGACTTTGTGTGGCCCAGGGTCAGCGGGGCTCCCGGTGGAGAGACAGACTTGGGCAAAGGCATGAGGGGGCTAAGCCTATGGTGAGCTTGCGCTCAGACAGAAAGACTGACCTGGCCAGAGTGAAGGCTCCAGACATGGGGAGAGATGGGGGCAGGTTTGGAGGATTTTCCCTTTACCTGGAGTCTGTCTGTGAGGTTTCCAAAAAGGCACATTGAGGCTGGATCCACAGGAGAGGGAAAAAGCAAGGTCTCCTGAAAAACAAATAAAAATTCTGTGACATTCGTCCCTGCAACAAACATTACCTTGGATGACGTGGTTCCCGGGGCCTCATCTGGCCCCATGGGGCAAGGGAGGGAAACTGTTCCGTTTCTGGATGTTGCAGAGTAGGGAGGGAAGGGAGTCTGAGGACACTGTGATTCCTCCCTTCCCTGAGCCCTAGACTGTGTCCCTCCAGTGTCTCACAGATCCTGCTTTCAGAATCAACTCCTCCCTCTCTGGCCCATCCAGTCTGTCCTTTCTCACTACCTTGATGCGCAGATACCACAACCACAGCTGGGATCTTGTTTTTTCCTTTTACTGACATTCTTCTTGAATAAATGCACGTGCTGAGTTAATTTACTCTTCAAAATGGCTTTCCTTAGCTCTCTTTTGATCAGTCCCAACCGTTGAGCTTTTCCATTACCCGTACATTTCCCGCGTCACCAGCGGTTTATGATGATCTTTCCCCTGCTGCACTGAGCTCGCAGCCGCCTTCTCTGTGCAGCCTCATTCCCAACTGTCTTCCTACGTTTCTGCCAGCTGCAGCCTCTTGTCTTGTGCTTGTGCCTGTCTCTTGCACTGCTTCTTTTCTCCTCTTCCCAAATGCAGGAGTTTTCTTAGCTTGTTAAGAGACCTCAGCTCTCCCTTTCCTCTTCTCTTTCCCAGAATCCATTCGCACTTGCCCTGTCAAAGATCACTTGTGAGCAAACAGCTCAAAAACTAAGATAAGAGCCACTGCCACGCTCCTGCCCGAGCACTGGCATGTGCTGGATACTGTGCTAAGTGCTTCGTATCTGTTAATGATTCCCTGTGACGTCGTTATCATCGTCAGTTGACAAGTAAGGAAATTGAGGCTCACCAAAGTTAAAAAAAATGTGGCTCATCAGAACCTGATTACATCTGACTTTGAAGCCAGCATTCTCACCCCCCATGATGGGCTGCCTCTTCTTCTCACATACCAACTGTCACTGGACATTTTCACCTAGATGTCTTTTTGTCACATCTAGCCGACTGTGCTCAAAATCAAATATCTTCTTTTCATAAAATCAGAACTTTCTCCAAACTCCTTAAGGTTTTTATTTTTCAACCATTCTGCTATTTTCCCAAAGTCCTTCTTTAAAAACTGGCTCTACAACCCATCATGACAAGGACAAACAGGTCAACCCAAGGCACCTTGAGCGCTGTGGAGGTGGGCAACACCCAGTCCTTCAGGACTGGTACCCATTTTGCATGAGGTTGTGAGTCAGAATACAAGCTGCTTGGTCCACAGGCTGGTGTTCCCCCTCGTGACTTTGAGAATGTATTATAGATTCAATGGTTGCAAAGAGGTTAGCAGATTGCAGTGTGCAATTCACAAACACAATTATCAGGGTTTTCTGATGGCCCCCTCAACAATCCCAAACATCCTCTTCTCTGTTCCTACATCAGACCAGAGAAGAGTGTGGCCATCACTGCTGGATCATTGATTATGGGATGTCAGAACTGAGAGCAACTTTGGAATTATTTCAGGTTAAACCCCTTCTTTTACAGTTGAGGGAACCAGGGTCTGGCCAGGTGAGGTGTCGCCTCCTCTGAGAGGTCTACCCTGACTACTCTACTGAAAGTTGCAATGGATTTCCCTTCCCTACCCACTTTCCAGACCCTCCTCACTCTGTGCTGCTTTTCCTTTTGCCATGGGTGGTGTGGCCGTGCATCACATTTGCCCAGAGTGTTTCTGTTTGTGCCTGCTCAGAAAGACCACCTATAGTTCCTGCTTTCCTTCTCAAAGGGATCCCAGTTTGAAGGATAAATGACCAGTGACCTTATCCATAGCCCTTAACACTTCAGAGCACACCTTCTCCTTCAGTACTGATTTGCGTATCTATTATTTGTTTTAGAGCTTCCTCCCCTTGCAAGGAAGGTCTGTGAGGGCAGGGGTCTTGGTTTTGTTGGTTGCTGCATCCCCCATAATTAGACTAGTGAGACCACATAGTAAAAGTGACACTCGCTGGGCAGTGAAATGAAGCAAGTGGAGTTCAGTCGAGTCGAGCAGCAGGCTGAGCCTGCAGAATTCCAGAGTGAAGGGTGGGGTGGGCGTGTGGCCTCCCAGCTCTGTGAGATGCTTTCTGCTTCCACTCTGTGATCAATGCTGAGGGTGTGGAGACAGGAGGAGCAGCCTTCTAAGGATACTGTTTCTTCTTGTCCATTCTCCACCTCCATCCCCAGCTTTCCAGACGTTTTCCTTGTCCACTCTTGACCTTGAATTTGTCTTCCAAATTCATAATTACACTTCAGTTCCCAGTTCAGTGTGATGTAGGTTCATCAGTTAATTGTAAAGACTTTTAAAAAGGCACTTTAACATTATCTCAAGCTCATCGAAGACTAATTTATTAAAGAGGGAATTTAGGTTTTTTTTTGAAAGGCAAAACAAGTAAGGTTGATTCTCCCCCTACCTTGACTGTCCAAGACAGGAGCAATGGTTACTTCTGCTGGGAAATTTTCTGCCTTATTTCATCCTTGCAGATCTAATGCTGGCAGGTTACCAGTGGTGTCACAGGCTAGTTGCCCCCTCAACCGTGAGATCACACTTTTTCATTTAGAGTCAAATCATGGGAAGAATCAGAAAGGATGATAGTGTCAGAGGTCACAGGAAGGAAGTGAACAGATGTCTTATTAAACAGCCTCTGTGAGGCCTCCAGGTGCAGGCTGACTCCCCTGTCCCGGGCATGGAAGGAAAATCCCCGGCATTTTCCGAAGGAGCCTGGAGACCGAGGTGGCTCCGTTATCTTTGTGCTGTTGTGTACTCGGCCACGTACCAGCTCTACTGACGTGTACAATCCGTGTATAGTCCTGGCCTTGCCATGCTCTAGAGGGCCATGGTGGGCAGTGGGAGCAAGGTCACTGCAAACAGGTGGTTTGAGGCCCCGAGGAGAGTCTCCGGCACAGCGTCCCACTGGAGGCACCGACTGGTTCTGGGCGTCACAGCTGAGGCAGGACAGCTTCTGCACGGGGAGGAGCAGGTGGGGCTGGGGGCTCTTTCTCCGGCGTGGTGGGTTACTAATCATCGCCCAAATACCACGTGTGTTCTCAGCCCTGTGCATCTTCTGGATTGTCCTTTTCTGCCCTTACACATCTGCCTCTTTCCTCCACGGCCCGGCGGAAGCCCGCCCTGCCCCGGCACACAAGGGTCTCTCCTCTATGGCCCTCCTGCTTGCACAGCTTATTTGTCAGTGGTGACAAGTGGTGCTGGAGTCTGACCTGGAAACCACTCTGGGTCAGCGTCTGCTTTCACAGACATCCAACAAGGAGCCAGAGAGGAAAACACTTTGTTAAAAATTGCACAGCTGGCTAGTGGCAGGTAAGGACTTCCTCACAGGGTTTCCATCTCCTGGCAAGTTTTCCTGCACTGAGCCACTCTGAGCAATATGGAAAGAGGGGATGCTTTTGAAGGACATCGTGTCGTCATAGGCTGGGAGTGCCCCGTGCCCAGCTCTGTGTGCTTGTCTGTTGTGATGAAGGGAAATTATTTTGCCCTTTATGTGCACCCAAGTACTGCACCTTTGAGTCTGTGTCTATCTTCTTTCATTGGCCCTATATTCCTGGTGACAACTGCCCATCATTCATGTATTGATACAAATATCCAATACCTACTATTTATGAGGACAGTGCTAGATGGAGAGGATACTACGATACGGGAAAAAAACACACAAAGTTCCTACTCTATTAGAGCTTAATAAACATAAAAATAGTGCTGTGATAAATGCTGTCAGAGAGAGGCATGGATTGCTGAGACCAGGAAAGTAAAGGGAATTTGATCAATATGGGGCCATGAAACTCTTCTTTTCTTCTAGCTACATTCGATCCTCAAATAATCTTATTTAGTCCCATGGTTTCAAACACCATTTAAATACTGAAACTCCTATGTTTCATATCAAAAGTTCAGGCTTTTGTGAACTCCAGATTTTAAATCAAGTTGATAAGTGATTTGCTTACTTGATACATCCACTTGTGCAAAATTGATCTCAGCACCCCTCAGCATATCTACTTCGCCTGAAACCTTCCCCATCTCAGTAAATAGCACATCTATATTTTCAGTGTCTAGACCACAAAAACTTGAACTGTGCTCGGCTCTTTCTTTTCTTTCTCCCATCTCCTACACCCTCACTAACAGCAGATTTTGTTGGCTTTTCCTGTGAAATACAGCCCAGAATCTGATCCCCTCTCACTACATCCCTTTGTCCTGGTCCAGACACTTATCTCCTCCCTGGAATATTTGCTTCCATATCGGCTCCCCAGTAGCAGACAGAGCAGTCCTTTATAATACAGTCAAATGGCATCATTCCTCTGCCCAAATTGCTCCTCTCAATTCCTTTAGGAATTCTCTTTTATAATATAGCATGTGTTTTATATAATATAGCATCGTTCTGTGTGTGAGATCCATACACATTCCTCTGATCTCAGTACTCTTTATCCTCTTTATGCTACTTCAGTGTATTCCATTCTCATTGCACCTGACATATGATATATTTCTTTGTTTTAGTCTATCTCCCCTCATACCATTGAAATAGTAGAGGTCAGAGATGTGGTCTGTTTTGTTTACTGATGTATCCCAGGTCCTAGGATAGTAGAGGCAGCTAGTAAGGCACCACTAAATATTGCTTGAATAATTGAATGAAATCCTACAGGAGGCTAAAGAGTTTGATTTATGAAAAATGCCCATTTGATTTAACTACGCAGATGTCTCTGGAGTCCTTAATATTTTTGATGAAGTCAGCCAGGAGCGAGTGTTTAATGAAGAAACAGAAAAATTAAGAATACAAAACTTCTTTGAGGAGTTTGGTTTGAAGCAGAGACTAGCTAGTGGAGATCTGGGTTTGAAGTTGGCTAGAATAAAGCCTTGCATATGGTGAAGATTGTTTTCATTTCAGGGTCTCTTAAACCAGCAAAGGAAATACATAAAATTGAGAGTGTAAAGTAAAGGGTGGGGATTCTTGACATTTTTCCTACTTCCTCGTGGAAGTGTGGCAGGAGAATGGCAGTCTCCAAACCTGTGCAGTGAGAATCTACCTGGTTAAAAGATCCCAGAATTCAGATTTCTCTGCCTTTACAGTCAGGCTGGAGGCACATCAGCAGCGCTGGTGTTCATGTTATGACCATTTAAGTAAACTCTTGCTGCCATAGTTGTATTCTTCTGCTTTTTGTTCCTCATCAGGCCTCTGCAACCCTGTAAATAGTGGTAGTAAGCAGTGGAAATGGATCATTTCAAAGGAGCAGAAGTAATTGTCTGGAAGAGCAATGAGGAGAAAGGAGGACTGTTACATGGGGGAGATGAGGGACGTTTAGCTCCCCAGACAAGAAAAACTTTTATCTCTAGCAAGAGCCAGGCTCCAGCAAAGGTGAATATGTGGAGGGATTGCTGTCCAAAGTTGTTTAGGAGACTGGAGAATTTGCTGTACATGGAGATCGTAACAAGTTGTGTTCTGGAATCAGAAAGTTTGAATTTAAATCATTATGGTGTGATTTGGTACATGTGTGACCTTGGATGCTTTATGTCATTCCTTGGTGGAAATTCCTGAGGACACCATGGGAGTGTGTGGGAAGTGAGGAAGGAGTAGGGGTGCAGATGAAGTCAAGAAGGTACAGAGCACTACTGGGGATGACGATGCAGGAGAAAGGTGGCCACAAGGGCTTACGCTGCAGCCACTGACTTATGAAGACGAGAAGAGGTGGCGTTTTGTATGTGATGTCAACAGTCTATTTGAGAAAAGTGTTCACGGGGTCTCATGGCTAGAGGACCAGTGCACAAGTTCTTGCATTGGATCTATTCTTACAGCTGTGCTCCTAATGTATAGAACAGTCAGAGAAAGAAGGAGATGCATGCATCAAAGGAGATAGACATAATGATAACAGAAAACTCATGGTGATTGAGAAGGAGGAGGAAATCAGGCACTCATTTCATGCATTTGTTTCCCCAAATCAGGGGCACACTCAGCTCTGAAAACAAAGATATGGCCCTTTTACAATCACCTAAAGATTTTTTAAAAAGTTAGTTTTTCTTTTGTTCTTTTTTTAAGTTTTCCTTATTATGTATTTTTTAGAGACAGGGTCTTTCTTTGTTGCCCAGGCTGGAGTGCAGCAGAGAGCAGAGGTCATAGCTCACTGCACCCTGGAGTGCCTGGTCTCAAATCATCCTCCCACGTCAGTCTCCTGAGTAGTTGGGATTATAGGCCTGAGCCACTGGTTTCCCTCTAAAGACATTATGAAACAATATTGCAACATCTTTTCCCACAATTCTCCTGAAATATGCTTCTCAAATTTTGTCCACATATGGGATGGAGTTATCCTGAGGGGTGGATGTAAACCAAGAAACAATGGTTGCAAAATATCAACCTCCCTGTATTAATCTATGAAGGTTACGACCAAACTAAGAATACCATGAACTTACAATGGTGCGGTGGCGATGTTTATGTTTCTATATTTGCATAGTTATTAAAAATCAAAGTTTATTCAGGATAATGCACTTGTACTATTTTCTAATAAACACTCAGAGCACACAGAAATGGACTTTACTTTAAATGGCCCTATCCGTTTCAACCTTCAATGGTGTTTACATAAGTTCTCCCTTTATATAAACCAAAACACAATACTTATACTGTGTACTTCTAGAGGGTCCAGATATGTGTACATGCAGTATGCATAGGAATTGTATTACACAATCTATATTGAAAAATACTACCTTAGAATTACGATGATTTCAAACTTTATTAAAAGTAGATTTCTATTAGAATTAAAGAAAAACAGCTCAATTAAAACGAGCTCAAGCAAAATCCCCTCAGAGGGAGAAGCACCAGCTGACGTTCTGCCGAGGCTGTCGCCTTCAGGACCGGTAAGGGAAGCACAGTCACACCAGAAGGTCGCCCTGGACCCCTGAGCCCTCACAGCAGGGATCCTCCTCTATCCTGGGGAGCTGAGGGCCCACGGTCCCCCTGGCACTTCTGGGCCCGCGGGCTGCGGGGGGAGCCCTGGCAGCGAAAGGGCGGCTCCGGAAAGGCCGGAACGTGGCCTCCAGGGCGGCCAGCTTCTGCCTGTGGTAGTTGTTTCCTCTCCTGAGCAACTTGACGTCGCACTCCGTGGACAGGGCGGCCGTCCAGCTGTCCTGCACTCTAAGCTCGTGGAAGAGCAGGTCCCGCTGGTAGAAGGAAGTGGCTGTCTCCAATTCCTGGGCCAGCTCCTTAGCCATCTTCTGGTAGATGTCTCTTGTCTGCTGAGTGCGGTTCACCGTTTCCGACACGGTGGCGAGTCTCTTCTCCATCTCCGAGCAGTGGACCTCCTCCTCCTTCAGCTTCCTCTCAGGTTCGGTCACATGTCGCTGCTCCAAAGCAGGTAGTGTTTGCAGCCTCAGCTCGAGCTCCTGGATCTCCCCGTCCAGCCGCGCATTGTCAGCCTGCAGAGAGGCCTCCTGGGCCTGCAGGGTTTCGATTTGTTCTTCCAGCTCCTTTGTCTTTTGGGTTTCTTTGCACAGTTGTCCAGCTACTTCTCCAGTCTCCTCTTCAGGACTTTCTGAGCATGCAGTTAAGTCGCCACCGTCACTGAAACTATTCAGAGGGATTTCTGGGAGGGATGTAGGGAGATCAGCCTGTCCTACTTCCCCGTTTCCCTCCACCTCCAAGTCCCCATCCTCTGAAAGGTCACTCCTGGGGCTGGGCAGCTGCAGGGGGCTGAGCAGGGTGTGGGCCAGGGATGACCGTCGCCTCACTTTACCACTCTCGGCCTGGTCCATCACTGCCTTCGCGCTCTCCAGGCTCCGTTTCCTCTCCTTGTCCTCCAATCTTTGCTTCCTTTTTACAAGGACTTGCTGAGGGTCCCTGTTGCCATCCAAATTTGCCATGGTCCTCTTCTGAAGATCTCCGTCGTGCTGTGAAGTGACTGAGACGTGTTGTGTGTCCAGCACCTGGGGAAGTTCAGGAGGCTGGCTTTTCTCTCCTCCTTTAAGCAAGTCAACCATGTTCTGTAAGGAATATGCGCTCGTTTCATTTAGAGCTGCCAAGCAGAGGGTTTGGAGCCAAAGAGGACTGTCCTCCGCCATGGGCAATGAGGAACCAGCGTCAGCCTTTGGCGTTGGCCCAGTCTTGGCTCGGGCTTCTGGGTCCACCTTACTGCAGGCTGAACCCCTTTTGGCCGGCTCTTCCCCTCGTCTTCCTGAGATGCCTCTCCTCACTAGAAAGGCCACCAGAGCAGTGCACACCAGGACCTTTCCGGAGAACCCCAGTGCTTCTGGCACTTTCCCCAGGCCTTTGAACATCACCATGAGAACAGCCCACAGCTGGTCCAGGACCAGCTGCAGAGACATTTTTGCTGCAGGCAGCAGGCCCTCCGTGGCTCCGAAGGGCTCTGCCACTGTGCTTCCCTTTGCCAGTGGCCTGTGGCCACAGCTGACCCCAGGAAGCCCTAGGGATTCTTCTGTCACTAACACAAACAACTGCCAGGCAACCAGGGCGGAATATCTCTTAGGGTGGGGGAGGGGAGGCCACCCATGGTCTACGAAGCCATGTCCCTCATTTTGTGCTGCAATAAAATGTTATATTACGTATGCAGTGCCTTTGGGAAGGTTGTTAAGGCAATGTGTACAGCTAGTGTTACAGCTCTTGATCAGGGAAAGAAACACTCTTGCCCAGGGAAAGAACCGAGTGGCACACAAGTGGGAGAACAGTCTTTATTCTTCTATAGCAGGCTCAGCACACATATTGTTACAGCTCTCTTCCTGTCTTCCAATCTTCTGATCCTTCTGCCCCCTTCCTTGTTCTCCTCCTGCTTTTATACCTTTGGTAGAGCTCAAAAGGCATCCAATCAACTACAAGCTTTAATGTCCAATCAATATCAAGCTTTAACATCCAATCAAAAACAGTGAAATTCAAAAATTACCCAATCAGGATCACGCAAGCAGAGTGGGCGGAAACAGGTAGCGGCACTTAGGCCTGGGGGCATTCTGGCATGCAGGGCCCTAGTGGCACGTGCGACCCTGAGCAGCTCTCAGCCATGGGGCCCAGCCCCAGCAGCGTGCCCTCTAATTGGCCACGCACAGCACTGGCCCACAGAGGTGCGGAGCAACGGGGAGGCGGCAAGCGGCCACGACCCGGCACCCGACATTTTCCGTATCATTCCCCCCTTTTGATGCCTTTATCAGTTTACACAGAGGCATCAACCTCTCTATGAATCTAATAACTGCATTGGGCAAGCTGAGTCCCATGGTTACCATAGCCCTCTGACTTTGTTAGTTACAATTTCTGATTGGTTTACATATTCTTCCCCAGAGAGCCCCAACCAAAACACAGAGGCACCCCATGTAAACCCAGAAAAGGATTACCAAAGCAAGTTAGTCCAGTCTCTTTGGGTGAAGGCCATGAGTCCAATTCCCATGAGAGTCCAGACCAGTGGACCCACTCAGTCCTTGGCTTCCAGCCAGATTTAGAGACAATCCATATACATTGGTCCTTATGTCTTGGGCATACCTGAGAGCTAGGATGAGCACCTATAACTCTTCCATCTGGGCTGACCATCCCTGAGGTAGAGGGGCTGATGTGATGACTTCGCTCCCTGTGGTGACTGCATAGCCAGCCAACTGTTTGCCATCCTGGATGTAGCTGCTGCTGTCCATGTAGAGCTCCAGGTCAGGCATGTCGGCAATGGACCACCCAAGTCTGGCCAGCTTGCACAGACCTCCTCCATGGCCTCAGCACAGTCATGGTCCGGGGGCCCTGGCCCTGTAGGAATGAAGGTGGTAGGATTCAAGGTCCGCACATGGACACCCTGCCCAAACACAAGCCAGTCTGCCTCCTTGACTAGCAAGATTGTCGCTGCCAGTGCCCACAGACAAGGCGGCCATCCCAACACTACCCAGTCCAGCCGCTTGGACAGAAAGGCCACTGGCCTCTGCCAGGGCCCCACAGTCTGCACCAGTACCCCCATAGGTAACTGCCTCTCACCTCTGAGGGCAGCCTATTCAGCCTCAAGCCAGACCTGGAGCTCCTACACCATCTGTTCCAGTGTCTTCTTTATCTGTTCCAGGTGTGCACTTGTGTTCTGCTCCTTCTTCAGTTCCTCAGCCATCATGGCGGCACCGGTGATGGCCTTTTTGGCCTCCTCCACCTCCCCACTCAGGTGGGCTAAATCCACCGCGAGCTTCTTCTTCTAGTTCAGGAGGCCTGTGTTCTGCGAATGCAGAAGGTTGAGGCGCTCGATGGCCTCCAACAGTTCCTGCTCCGCCAGCCACCGGCTGCTCTCACCCTGCTTCAGCGCAGCCTGCAGCTCCTCCAGCTCAGAAGCCAACAGTGCAGCCCAGCGCTCTAGGGCCTGTGCCTGCTCTCAGAGCTCAACTGCTAGCCTCTGCTCTTTATCCCTCCCTGCCTGCTCCTCCTTCAGTTGGGCTTGCAGCAGCCATGTGGCCACCTGGGCCTCCGTGGCCTGTTGGGTAGCATGGCCCAGCTGCAGCTCCAGGTCACTGAGGTCACCCTCCATCTTCTTGAGCCTCAGTGCTTAGCTGTAGGCCTGGGTCTCAGCATCCAGGGAGACCTGCAGGGACTCCACTGCCTGCTGGTGGTTGTGCCTCAGGTCAGCGCACTCCTTATCTTTCTCTGCCAGCTTCTTCTTGGCCTTCTGTAGCTCCTCGGTCCTCTGAATGATGTCTGCCTCATACCTGCTCAGCAAGTCCTGTCCCAAAAGAGGCACCGGACAGTCTGGCATGTGGAGGACCTTGGACCTTATCACATCTGAATCTTTTGCTCCAATGTCCACAGATGTCATTTGTTGGTCTCCTACTTTTATCTTGACCGTGGGTTCCTGAGGGCCAAGATTGAATGAACCCAGTCCACCCAACTTCGAGTCAATGCCAGCAAGCCCCACTAGCTCTTGGGCTTCCAGTTTCTTTTGGGTTGTCCTGAAGGGGACCCTCCCTTGAGACAGGTGATTTCTCTTATGGGGACATTCATTCTTCCAGTAGCTGAACCCCTTGCAGTTGGTGCACTGGTCTCTTGCCAGGGGTGCCCGTCCTCTGGTTCCCCCCTTTCGTGGGGATCCAGGCTGCACTAGCTGACTTCCCTTGTGGGGACATTCATTCTTCCAGTGGCCAAACCTCTTACAACTGGCACACTGGTCTCCCACCAGGGGCACCAATCCTCTGGTTCCCCCACTTTACTAGCTGACTTCCCTTGTGGGGGCATTCATTCTTCCAGTGGCCAAACCCTTTGCAATTGGCACACTGGTCTCCCGCCAGGGGCACCTGTCCTCTGGTTCCCCCTTTCGTGGAGGTCTGGGCTGCCTGGACAGGTTGGGTCTACCGAGGGCAGCAGCTAGGAGGGCAGCCTTTTTCTTCATCTTCTGATCTTTCTCCCTCTGAGCGGTCTGGTCCTGGTTGACGGACACCTTCTGGGCCACCTTCATTAACTGCATGATACTCATGCCTGCAAATCCTTCAAGTTTCTGCAGCTTCCTCTGAATATCGGAGGCCGATTGCCCTACCCACGAACACTGTATTCACCATTCTCTGGTTTTCGGCTGCTTCCAGGTCAATAGGTGTGTATATCCGGTATGCCTCACAGAGGCGCTCATAGAAGTCATAGGGTGACTCCTCTGGCTTCTGGGTAATTAGGGCAACCTTGTTCATGTTGGTTGGCTTTTTGGCCCCTTCTTGCACTCCTTGGAGAAGAGCCTCTAGGTACTGCTCGAGTGCTGCTTGTCCTTCTGGTGGATTGAAATTCCACTCTGGGTTGGTCTCGGGCACCACTCGTGATACCCATTGTTCCACATCCAGGGTGCCCACCGGCGCCCGTTCCTGCAGCCACTACCTAGTTCCAATCATGATCCGTTGCCCTTCCTCGGTACTGAAGAGAGTCAGCAAGAGTTGCCGGCAATCTTTCCACATGAGACGGTGAGTCTGGAAGATAGATTCCAGGAAGTTGATGAGGGCCTGTGGTTTCTCCGAGTAGGAAGGGGTGTGGTGTTTCCAATTCAATAGATCAGTGGTGGAGAAAGGCTGATAATACAGGGCAGGTTGCCCCGGCTGGATGGTTCCATCATCGCAAACCTGCGATGGACCTCGCATTTCACGCAGAGGCATCTGGAAGTCCAGGGCAGACTGCAACGGGCGGACGAGTGGTGGAGATGCCAGCGGTGGAGAAACCGATGGTGGTGGGGTGTCGGATGCAGTGCCAGTCACCACTCTCCATACTGAACGCATGAAACTTATCAGCATGCACCTTGCAACTGTTGGCTTGGATTAGGACCCTCCCATGTTCATCCAGCACTCCTGTTCCCTACACCGCCCAACAACACTCCTTTTCTGAACCTTGTCCTGGCCTAGACGCTGATCCTTGCTCTAGCTCCTAACCAGCGCTCCTGTTCTCTATGCCACCCAACAACACTCCTTTTCTGAACCTTGTCCTGGCCTAGACGCTGATCCTTGCTCTAGCTCCTAACCAGCGCTCCTGTTCTCTATGCCACCCAACAACACTCCTTTTCTGCTCTCAGGTGTCTGCCTCTGCGTCCCTTGAGGGAACTTAGGTGCATCTTGGCAATCACCATTATGCCAACATCACCACAGAATCCCAGATTACGACCCACTCAAACCCCGTAGCTGAAGCTGTGGGGCTACCGACACGATGACCCCAAGCAGTCACTGTTCCCTCCACTCACATTCACTCAGAGGTTACACATTCCCTCCCCTGGGGGATCCCTGTCCTTAGGGATCTGATGGGGCTCCTCTTCTGTCCCACTGACAGGCCTATCCCTAGGAGCCAATCGGGCTCCTCTTCGGTCCCATTGACGGGCCTACACCTAGGTGCCTACGGGCCTCTGTTCCGCTGATGACTAACCCTTAGGAGCTGATGGGGCTCCTCTTCTGTCCCACTGACAGGCCTACACTTACGAGCCGATGGGCCTATATCCTTAGGAGCCGATGGGCTCCTGTTCTGTCCCCATAACGGGCCTCTACCCGAGGAGCCAATTTGGACTCCTGTTCCCTCCTGATGACAGGCCTACACCCTAGGAACCAATTGGGCTCCTCTTCCATCCTGCTAAAGGGCCTATACCCTAGGAGCCAATTGGGCTCCTCTTTTGTCCCATTGACCGGGCTACCACTAGGAGCTGATCAGGCTCCTCTTCCGTCCTGCTGATGGACCTAACCCTTCCTAGGAGCCAATTGGGCTCCTCTTCCGTCCCACTGATGGGGTTATACCCTAGGAGCCGATAGGCTCCTCTTCCATCCCACTGAAGGGCCTAACCCTAGGAGCGGATGGGGCTCCTTTTCCATCCCACTGACAGGTCAAACCCTAGGAGCTGATAGGCTCCTCTTCTGTCCCACTGACAGGCCTACACCCTAGGAGCTGATAGGTTCCTCTTTTGTCCCACTGACAGGCCTAACTTGGGTGGGTCCCGGGGAGCCTACCTTATCTGACATCCTGGCCTTGGTCTGCCGCTCTAGCTCACTCAGCCTGGCACCCACCTGCTCAGCCTCCTGCTACCGTGGAGGCCAGCACCTGCCAGGAGGCCTTTCTCAGCTTGGCCTGCGTCAGTGTCCCTGCTTCTCGCTCAGCGAGGCCTTGGCAACAGCTCCGCTTCTCTCTTCTTGGTGCTAGAGGAGAGATGGCGCTCAGTGCCCACTAGTCTCAGCCCGCCGTCTACCATCGGCTGTCTGTTGTATGCTGTCCCGGTGGCTTCAAGGGGCCAGCTTGGTCAGCTTTCCCGGTCAGGGAACGAAAATGTTGCAGCAATGTGTACAGCTAGTGTTACAGTTCTTGACTGAGGAAAGAACCAAGCAGCACACGAAGAGTGGGAGAACAGTCTTTATTCTTCTACAGCAGGCTCAGAACACCTAGTGTTGCAGCTCTCTCCGTGTCTTCCAATCTTCTGACCCTTCTGTCCCCTTCCTTGATCTCCTCCTGCTTTTATACCTTTGGTAGGGCTCAAAAAGCATCAACCACAAGCTTTAACATCCAATCAACATCAAGCTTTAACATCCAATCAACAACAAGCTTTAACATCCAATCAACAACAGTGGGATTCAAAAATTACCCAATCAGGATCATGCAAGCAGCATAGCCGGAAACAGGCAACAGCACGTGGGCCCCAGGTGGCATGCGGGGCCCCCGGGTGGCTATCTGCCATAGGGCCCAGCCCCAGCACCCTGCCCTCCAACTGGCCACGCACAGCACTGGCCCGCCAAGATGCGGAATGACAGGGAGGTGGCAAGCAACCGAGACCTGCCGCCTGACATTTTCTGTATCAAGGTGGCAGGAGCTCCTGGCCCAGGGCCTGGCCTCCTCTGAAGTCCTTCTTTCCTTGTGTTTTGTCAGTGATGGCACACAGGGCCACAGGAATCAAGAGCCTCCAAAGGTCTAAACCAAGATACCTGGATTTCAAGTGTAAGAATTAGATAGAAATTGACCGGAACAGGCAGGCTCTTATACTGCCGCGGATTTTCTGTGGGTCCAGTGTGTCCCTGTTCAAGCCAAGTGTCCTGGATGGGCTGACAGAGCTCTGGGGTGGACATAGTGATCCAGGCTCCTTCTCTCACATTGTTCTGCCATCCTAAGCTCGTGCCAAATCTTCTTTATCCCTTCATCAGTTGCTGGACATTTGGGTACTTGTATATTTTGGCTATTGTGAATAATGGCGCATTCAACATAAGTGTTCAAATATCTCTTTGAGATACTGATTTTAATATCTTTGGATAAAAACCAAGAAATTGGATTGCCAGATCATATGATAATTCTATTTTTAGTTTTGGGGGGAGGCTCCATACTGTTTTCCATTGCAGCTATTCCATTTTATGTTCTCATGGATAGACCATAAGAGTTCCAATTTTTCAAATTCCTTATTTTTGTAACTTAAGATATTTTTATAATGGCTATCCTAACAGGTGCGAAGTGATATGTTATTGCAGTTTTCATTTGCATTTCCCTGATGATAATTGATGTTGAGCATCTTTTCATATTCTTGTTGGTCATTTGCATTATATATCATTTTGAAGAAATCCCTTTTTAAGTCCTTTCCCATTTTAAAATTTATTCATTTGGTTTTTTACTATTGTGTTGTATGACTTTTTGTATATTTTATTTATTTATTTTTATTTCAGCACATTGCAGAGGTACACATGTTTAGGTTAAATACAGTGCCTTTGCCCCCACGAGTAGGAGCTTCAAGCTTGTTCATCTCCCAGTCAGTGTGCACCATGCCCATTAGATGTGAATATATCTACTCCTCATCTCCCAATTGTCTGACACCTGATGAATATTACTATTATAAGTGTTAATTAGTTAATGCCAAGTTGATGGTGAGCACATGTGGCACTTGTTTTTCCATTCTTTGATATTTTAGTTAGTACAATAGACTCCAGCTCTCTCCAGGATGATATAAGAGGTGCTAGGTCACCATTATTTTTTGTGGTTGAGTAGAACTCCGTGATATACATATGCCACATTTTATTAATCCACTTATGTATTGATGGGCACTTGGGTTGTTTCCACATCTTTGCAATTGTGAATTATGGTGCTATAAAAATTCCAGTGCAGATGACTTTTTTATAGAATGTCTCTTTTTCCTTTGTGTAGATGCCCAGTAATGGTATTGTTGGATCAAATGGTAGTTCTGCTTTTAGTTCTTTGAGGTATCTCTATATTACTTTCCACAGAGGTTGTACTAGTTTACAGTCCCACCAGCAGTGCATGAGTGTTCCTTTCTCTCTTCATCTACCTCAACATTTTTTGTTCTGGGACTTTTTGATAAAAACCATTCTCACTGGAGGTAAGTGATATCTTATTGTGGTTTTGATGTGCATTTCCCTGATTATTAGAGATGTTGATCATTTTGTCACATAATTATTGGCCATTATTCTGTGTTCTTTTGAAAAGTTTCTGTTCATTGTCTTTTGGCCACTTTTTAATGGGATTGTTTGATTTTTTTCTTGCTAATTTTCCTGAGTTCTATATAGATTCTAGTTATCTGCCCTGTGTCGAATATGTAGCATGTGAATATTTTCTGCCATTTGTAGGTTGTCTGTTTGCTCTTATGATATTTTCTGTGGCTGTGTAGAAGCTTTTTAATTTGATCAGGTCCCATTTATTTATTTTTGTTGTTGCTTTTATTGCCTTTGGTATATTCTTCATAAATTCTTTCCCTAGTCCAATGCCTGTAAGAATTTTCAACATTTTCTTCTAGAATTCTTATAGTTTCGTGCTTTATGTTCAGTCTGTTATCTACCATGAGTTGATTTTTGTGAGAGGTCAGAGGTGCGAATTCTGTTTCAGTCTTCTACCTGTGACTATCCAATTTTCCCAGAACCAAGTTTTGATTATGGATTCTTTTCCCCAGTGAATGTTTTTGTCTAATTTGTCAAAGATTAGATGGCTATATGAGAATGATTTTATAGCTTGGTTCTCAATTCTGTTCCATTGGTCTATGACTCTGTTCTTGTGTGAGTGTCATGCTGTTTTACTACTAATAGTCTTGTAGTGTATCTTGAAGTCTGGTAAATTGATGCCTCCCTTTTTGTTCTTTTTGCCTAAGATTGCCTTTGCTATACAGCATCTTCTCCGTTGCATATGAAGTTTAGAATTTTTTTCTAGATCTGTGATAAGTGATGATTATATTTTAATAGATATTGCCTTGAATCTGTAGATCAGTTTTGTTAGTATAGACACTTTAACAATGTTAATTCTGCTGACCCATGAGCATGGTGTGGTTTTCCACCTTTTTACACACTCTGCTATTTCCTTCTTCAGCGTTTCATAGTCATCCCTGTAGAGGTCTTTCACCTTCATGGTTAAATATATTCCTAGATATTTTAATTTCTTTGCCACTATTGTGAAGGGTATTGAATCTTTGATTTGGTTCTCAGTTTGACTGTTTTTGTCATATGGGAATGCTACTGATTTGTGTACACTGATTTTGTAACCTGAAACTTTGCTGAATTTGTTTATAAATTCCATAGTCTTTTGACAGAATCTTTGTGGTTTTTCTAGATAGAAGACCATATTGTTAGCAAAGAGCAATAGTTTGACCTCTTCTGCCCCCATTTAGAAACTTAACATTGCAGGATATAAAATTGTAGGGTGGGCATTATTCTGTTTTAGAAGACTGAGAATGAGGGTCCATTATTTTCTGACTTGTAAGGTCTCAGTTGAGAAGTCTGCATTTAGTCTGATGAGTTTTCCTTTGTAGGTTACCTGCTGCTCTCACTTTACAGCTCATTGGAGGGCCTGTGTTTATTTTGGCAAGTCTGATAACTATGTGTTGTGATGTCTTTCTGTTTGTAATGAATCTCCCAGAAGTCCATTGAGCTTCTTGAATCTGGATATCCAGATTTCTAGCAATACAAAGGAAATTTCCCTCCATTGTATCTTCAAGTAGTTTATCCAACCCTTGTGTATTTTCTTCTTCACCCTCATGGATCCCTATAATTATCATGTTAGGCTTCTTCACATAAAACCACATTTCTTGTGGGCTTTACTCTTTTCTCTTATTTCTCTGCTCTATCTCTGTGACTGACTTATTTAATAGAAAGGTGTTACCTTCAATCACTGAGATTCTTTCTTCTGTTTGATCTAATCTATTCTTAAGGCTTTCCACTGTGTTTTGTAGTTTCCTTGAATAAACTCTTCATTTCAAGAAGTTTAGTTTGATTTTTCTTTAAAATTTCAATTTCTTTAGTGAATTTTTCTTTCAGCCCTGGAATTTTTTTGGAGGGATGGGGTGTTTCTTTGTGTTGGGTATTCATTTTCTCTTCCATGTCTTTCAGTTTTCTTACAAGCCATGCCAGAAATTCTTCTTCTATCATTTCAGTGTTCTGGATTTGGTTGATATCCATTGCTAGAGAGCTGGTGTTCCACTTTAAGGGTATGCTTTCAGTTTGATTCTTCCTACTTCCAGAGTTTTTCCAATGATTCCTTCCCATCTGAAGCACCTATTGCTTCTTACCTTTGGATTTTTGCTTAGATAATGACACTCTGAATTTATTCTCTGAGCCAGTAGGTGGTGGTGTTGGGTGAGAATTGACCACACCATGTATGATTAGTAAGGAAATGAAGTAAAAGAGCCTGCAAATTGACCTCCCTCTCAGTAGGTGGCACTTGCTGAGAGTAGCAAGCTGCAAGGTTGTTTTGAGGCCTTGTAACCAGCTCTCGTTCCTCTGGAGAAGCACTCTATTGCCTCATGTAGTGGGTGAGACTCTGGGACTTTCAGATGTGTCCTTATTGTCCACCTCAGCAGGGGCAGGTCAGGGAGTGATTCTGGGTGGGCCTGAGCTAGGCGAACCTGATCTTAAGCTCCATGAATGCTGGTATCAGGGGTCAAAGGTCTGTTCCCTGCCTATGGGCAAAGCTAGCAGAGAGGGGCTGAAATAACCCCACTCAACCAGAAAGTATAGGTGTGGAGGTGGGGCTGTCAAGGATCTGTAGTCTGGTAGTCTGGAATAGGCCTTGTTCTTTTCCATGTTCTCCTATTCCATAGTTTCTAGCAGGCAGGGCCTCAAGCCAGCAGATCTCCCCTTGACTGTGATACAAGCTGGGGGATCCTTGCCCAAGATCACAGCCTAAGCTGGGAGAATGGCCCTCCTGTGGGAGGATGGTTGTCCCTCAAGCACGCTGTAGCTCTCATCTGCTCTCATCTGTTGCTGAACGCACACATGCCTCAAAAGACTAGTTCACAAATATCCCTTCTATGACCCTGGGCAATGTGATTGAGACCTGGGTGTACAGGATCTGGTCTTCAGGCCTGCCCCTGGGTCCCAGAGATTAATCCTTGACCTTCCAGGGAGAAGAGTGCTGGTCCAAAATGTTCCACGGGGTGCCCAAGCTGGATCAATGTGTCTCTTCCTAGGGGTTTTCCCCACTCTGCTAGAGTCATCAGGGAAGCAGCACCAGGGAGGGCTGGTGGATAGGGAGCTCACAGTCCAATACCCTTCAGTTTGCTGCAGGGCTGCAGAAGGAAAGAGCCTATTCCCTATGGATGCTTCTGGGTGGTGACTAAATTATCTCTCTCAGCAGCCCTGAGTAAGGGAAAGGAAGGGGAGAATGAAGAAATATGGGACCACCCAATAAGCTCAGATCTGCAGGATGGGAGGTTCCCAAGGGATCTGGGAGCCTGGGGCCCTATCTGCAAGAGGCTCTCTGCTCCCTGGTGGCAACAGTCACTAGGCTGATGTCTGTAGGTCTCCCTGGCAGCTTGGGAGCCACCAGAAGTCTGAAAAAAAGATGCAAAGAAGGAGACAGTTAATCACTCCACCTACACTTGTTGCTGTTGTAAGCCTCTTGGGGCTTACAGCTTGCCAAAGCCTTTCTCATTCCAATTCTGTTCTGCAACCTCTTCCCATGGAGTCTCTTGTAGTTTCAGGCACCATTCCTTCTAATCCTCATCTGATCTATGTTTGTCTCCCTGTTTGTTTTCTTGATTTTCATCTAAAATCTTTCCTTCTTGCACAGACACTCTGGCTGGAGGTGTTTCTCTTCTAGCATCTTGGTACAAATATATTAGGTTACATGGATCACTTTTATAATGCTGGAGTCATGGTTATAAGTGGGACTGATAATTAGATTCTATATAGAACTAAGGAAAATCAGCAAGGAAAAATCATACCACCCCATAAAAAAGTGGGCAAAGAACATGAACAGAAACTTTTCAAAAGTAGATAGACTAATGGCCAAGAAACATATGAAAAAACGTTCAATATCTCTAATCATCAGGGAAATGCAAATAAAAATCACAAGGAGGTATCACTTAATTCCAGTGAGAATGGCTTTTATCAAAAAGCCCAAAACAATAAATGTTGGAGTGAATGCAGAGAGATAGGAAAACTCATACACTATTGGAGGGACTGCAAACTAGTACAACCTCTGTGGAAAGTAATAGGGAGGTACCTAAAAGAGCTACAACTAGAACTACCATTTGATCCAGCAATCCCATTACTGGGCATCTACCCAAAAGAACAAAAGACATTCTATAAAAAAGGCATCTGCACTCAAATGTTTATAGCAGCACAATTCACAATTGCAAAGATATATTAACAACCCATGTGCCCATCAATACATGAGTGGATTAATAAAATATGGTATATGTATACCATGGTGTTCTACTCAGCCACAAAAACCTATGGTGATCTAGCACCTCTTGTATCATCCTGGGTAGAGCTGGAGCCCATTCTTCTAAGTGAAGTATCACAAGAATGGAAAAACAAGCACCACATGTATCATCATCAATTTGGTACTAAATGAGCAACTCTTATGTGCACATATAGTAGTTACATTCATCAAGTGTCAGGCAGGTGGTATAGATGAGGAGGGGATGGGCATAAACACACCTAATGGGTGTGGTGTGCACCATCATCAGAGTGATGGACATGCTTGATGCTCTGACTTGGTTACAGCAAAGGCAATATATGTAACCTAAACATTTGTACCCCCGTAATATGCTGAAATAAAAAGAAATAGACAAACTGTTAGCAGCAATGATGAAGATAAAAATAGATAAGAGAGACAAACAGAAATTCCCAAAAGAATATTAGAAATAGAAGAAATCTATAAATAGAGGTACAACAGAGATTACAAAGATAAATTAGAATATATTGTAAGTAACATTTTGCAGACAAATGCAAAGTTTTTGATGAGATAAACTATTTCCTAAAAAAAATATGAATTTCTCACTGTGACACAAGAAAAAATAGGCCAAGAGAGTTTTCTTAATGAGTTCTGCCATACACTCCAGAATCTTATGAATTCTGTCCCATAATCAAGAAATAGATAATTTAAAAATCAGATGAGGTAACTGTAAAAATAGTAAGAGATGTAGTAATACTCAGATAATTTTGTGTGTCTAATTTATCCTTGGCAACAAAATCAAAGATATAATGAGAAAGGAAAATTATTGGCTAAGCTTACTTCTGAACATAGACACAAAAATTCCAAACAAAACATTAACAAATAAAATGCAGAGGTGTTTTTATATTCTTAAAAATTTAGATATTACATATTTAAGTAGGTTTATTCTATAAATATTAAATTGATTTCATTATTAGGAAGTGTATGAATTTTTCAAGTTCACATTTTAAAACAGGAAAACCACATGATCATGGAAATTGCAGCAAAAATCTATCTAAGAGTAGAAGATAGCTTCCTTAAATTACCACTACATAGATTGCCAGGCTTTTTGGTGTCCTTGCTCTCCTCCTGTCCCAGTACAGAATTAAATGATCTCTGGACCCTCCTTTGCAGCTAGATGTGACCATGTGGATGAATTCTGGCCATTAGAGTGCAAGAGGAAGAGATGTGCACTATTTCTAGGTTAGGACCATAAAACCTCCCTTATGATTTATGCAGCCTCTTTTCCATCTGCCTACTTAATTGACTGGAATTTGAGGATTAAGATCCATAGGTTGGTAATTACTGAATGACTTTGTGAAGCAAAATATTTTTTTACTACTACTAGTGTGATAGTTCCACCACCACAACTAGTAGCCAGTAATGGCTGTGAAAAAAGAAAGAAATATATTTTGAAGAACTTTATTGGAAGTTATTTGTTTTGGCAGCTAAGGTTATCTTGACTGATACACTTGATAAAGGATGTCTACCAATGGCTCAAAAGGAACATCCAACTACACGTAAATATTAGAGGTAATAGTTAACCCAATAAAAAAAGAAATCAGATAAAGAAGTCCAAGGAATAAAAAGGAAGACAGTATTGGTTTCAATGACAGAATATACAATTCTCTACATAGTAAATTCAATCAACTTCATCAGCAAAGTAACCAGAATACCAAAGAAGACATAAAATGGCCAACAAGTATACAAAAAGATGTTCAACATCACTAATTATCATGAAATGCAATTCAAAACCACAATAAAATGTCATTTTACACCTGGCATGATCACTATTATCAAAAAGACAAAAGACAGTAAGTGTTGGTGAGGATGTGAAGAAATTGTACAATGTTCGTGAGACTGCAAAATGGTGCATCCACTACAAAAAACTTTATGGATTTTCCTTAAAAATATAAAAATAGAACTACCATATAAGCTAGAAACTCACTTCTGGGTAATTATCCAAAAGAATTACAAACAAGATCTAAAAGAGATATTTGCACTCTCATGTTCATTGCAGCATTATTCACAATAGCTAACAGGTGGAATCTACCCAGATGTTCACCCACAGATAAATGGATAAAGATGATATTGTAGATATAATGGAATATATGGAACTATCCCTCTTAAGTAAACAGGAAATTCTGCAATATATGACAACATGGTTAAACCTTGAGAATATTATGCTAAGTGAAATAAGCCAGTCAAAGAAAGACAAATATTATATGATTCTACTTACATGCAGTATCTAAAATAGTCAAATTCACTGAACCAAAAAATAAACTGATGGTTGCCAGAGGCTGGAGGGAGGGAGAAATAATGAGTTGATAATCAATAGGTGTAAACTTTCAGTCAACCAAGATAAGTTCAAGAGATCTGAGGTACAACATTTTATCTACAGCTGACAATATGCTGTTATACACTTCAAAATTTGTTAAGAGGGTAGATATCACATTAGGTGTTCTTACCACAAAATTTTTTAAATAACCATAATAAATATAAATAGTTTAAGAAATTTTCCAGATACAAGATCAATAAAGAAAAGTCTATTTCACTTGAATACATCCATAAAAAATTCCTCAAAATTAAATGTTTAAAAAATGATACCATATAGATTAATAGTAGCAACTAAATATAAGAAACTTAGGAATGAATGCAGAAAAAGACATGCATGTCTCAAAAATTATAAAACTTCATTTAAAAATATTTTAAAAGTCTAAATAAATATAAAAAGATAGTATGTTCATGGTTGTGAATCTCAATATTGCAAAAATGCCAATTTTTCCTACATTATCTATAGATTTAAAACAATCTTCATTAAAATCTCAACCTCATTTTAATGAAATTTGAAAAGCCAGATTCTAATATCTAAAATCTAAATTTACATGGATGACAAAAGGGACTAGACAGCTGATATATTCCTGAAAAGAATAACTGGGCATGGGAATTGCTTTAAACATTATCCCTTCACTTAAAAATGCTATCCATTCAATAATAATTAATGAACAGTGGAAGTGGCATAGAAACAGCCCTAATAGATGAATGAAACAGAATTGTCTCCAGAAATACAGTAACATATGTGTGAACAGAGCCTAAGTTGAAGATCATTAGATATAGTGTAGAAACAAAAACAACTGAGTATCCATATTAAGACATGTTAATGGATCCTTTATATCACACATATATATCACACATATAAACATATTTGTATGGGATATGCACAAACAAATTCCAAATATAAGATTTAAAATTGAAAGGAAAAATACGAAACCTAAAACCTTTATGAAGGAAATCTTTTTAAAACAGTTTTAGAGCTTGTGGTTAAAAAGCACAAAGCATAAAGGAAGAGTTTGATACCTTCAATTACAGAAGATATAAGAAATTCTGTTTATCAAAAGACACTGAAAAGTGAATCTATGAGGGAACCACTTTATGGGAGAAGATACTTAGGACACACATGACTGGCAAAGGATGAGGGTCTAGGCTTTTCAAATATCCTATGAATCAGTAGAAAGTCAACCTAATTAAAAATGGACAGAGGATGTGAACAAAGATTTTTACAGAGGGGAAAACATGAATAAGGATATAAATGTAAGTGGTCTACTTATTATTTACCAGGAAATACTGATTAAAAAAGCAATGATGCTATGCTTATCCAATTTAGCAAAAAATTTAAAAGTCTGCCAAAGGACATGAAGAAAGGGAATACTCACTGATATCTGGAGAAAATGAAAAATTGTTACCAATGATCTAAAAAACAATTTAATATTACTTAATAAAGTTAACATTCACATATGCTATAACTCAGCAAGGCACACTCAAAACTCATAATAGCATTACATGTAATGAAACACACACATGCACACACATACATTTGGAAAGGACCTAATATTCATTAAAGGTAAGTGGACAAGTAAATTGTGATTATTCATGCAGTGGAATATCCTACAGCTGTGAAAATGAATGACCTGCAGCTACAGATATCTACACATCCAATTCTCAACACTATATTAAGCAAAAAGAGAAGAGAACTGCAGAGCACAGACAGCTTGTTCTATTTCTTTTCATTTCAAAAAAGGCAAAACTAGAAAATATATAGTTTATAAATATACATGCAGCAAAATGATAAAAATGAGGGACATGATTCATAATTGCAAGGCTGTGGAAATAGCCCAGGTGCCCATCAATCCAAGAATGGATTAATAAAATGTGGTATATGTATACCATGGAGTACTATTCAGCTCTAAGAAACAATGGTGATATAGCACATCTTATATTTTCCTGGTTAGAGCTGGAACCCATACTACTAAGTGAAGTATCCCAAGAATGGAAAAACAAGCACCACATATACTCACCAGCAAACTGGTATTAACTGAACAGCACCTAAGTGGACACATAGGTACTACAGTTATAGGGTATTGGGCAGGGGGGAGGGGGGTGGGTATATACATACATAATGAGTGAGATGTACACCATCTGGGGGATGGTCATGCTGGAAACTCAGACTTATGGGGGGAGGGGGGAAAGGGCATTTATTGAAACCTTAAAATCTGTACCCCCATAATATGCCGAAATAAAAAACATATAAATAAATAAATAAATACAAACAACAACAAAAAAAATGAAGGTAAGGTCAGTGGTTATCTCTGGGAGGAAAGCAGGAGGACTGTAGATGGAGGAGAGAATGCCTCAAAGATATCAATAATGTCCTAAGGCTGAATAGTGGGTTCATGAGGTTTATGTTATTAATATTCTTTAAATTATACCTAGTCTCTGCAGATGTTTTTTGCATAATTTATTATATTATTAAAAATGTTAGTGCAAAAAAAAAAAAAACCCCAAAGTATATGAAACAAAAACCATTACTCCATTGATATCACCAGAACTTTTCTCTCTTTATATAAAAGGAGGTTTTGGACTGGGTGTGGTGGCTCATACCTGTGATCCTAACACCCTGGGAGGCCAAGATGGGAGGACTGCTTGAGCTCAGGAGCTTAACAGCAGCCTGAGCAAGAGCAAGACCTTGTTTCTACTAAAAATAGAAAAAATTAGCCGGTCATGGTGGTGCATGCCTGTAGTCCCAGGTACTTGGGAGGCTGAGGCAGGAGGATTGTTTGAGCTCAGAAGTTGGAGGTTTCAGTTAGTTATAATGACACCACTGCACTATAGCCCTAGCAACAGAGAAATATTCTGTTTAAAAACAAACAAACAATAAGATTCCAATTTTATTTATAAGTGGTATTTAATTACACAATTTTAAACCAAAAACAAATACATAAAAGATTTTCTGAACTGCAAGTTTAGAATTTTACTTTCACTTCTATTTGTTTGCTATGTAGCTGGAAATGGCCAACAATAGTTGCAAAGGTAGGCTTTAGGTTCACACTGACATTCAATACAATATAATTCTTGAATTCTTCCAAACAAGCATTTTTCAACCTCTGTTTTTGACAGGTATCGTGTAGAATATTGTTGAGTTTATATGGTATTTTCATGTAACCTGTAATTATTACACGTTACATTTTTCCAGTCTGCTTAAAATATTCTTACAAACCCTCATCTTTCAAAGATACATTAAATAAGGCCAGTCTCTAAGTGTGGCCCAGGAAGGAAGAATTACCAGTAGTTGTGTGATCCTTTTCGGCTTGTACATATTTGAAATGTTACAGTAACTGCTGCAGCACTGGATACCAGAGCAAAGAAAATGCCCCACGGTTTACTGATTTACTTAATTTCTTTTATGTCCAAAGGCCCCTGCCTCACCTTCTGCACTTTGCCTTCTCCAGGAAGGATCACGCTATTCTGCCCCGTGTTCCACTCTGCCTTTGCGCCTGCTGTTTCCTTTCTTGGCATTCCCTCACTTGGTGCTTTATCTGGTCTTATTTATTCTTTTAAGCTTGCATGGGCATCCCCTCCTCCAGAAAGCCTTCCCCAGTCTCCCTAAAGGCAGGCAGTGGTCCTCATAGTGGGGTCTCTGCACCGGTGGCAGCACTGTGCCCTAGGAGTTTGTCAGAAATGCAAACTCTTGAGCCCAACCACAGACCTACTGAATCAGCTGCTCCAGCAGGCTGTGTGTTAGTGAGCTTTTTGATTCTGATGCACACCAAAAATTGAGAATGCCTGGGGGTGTGGTCAAATGTCTCTTTGTGTTTCCACGTGACCAGCCTCTACTAGCCCTCGTCAACGGTGTACTTGCCATGTTATGTTAAAACTCAGTGTTCTATGAGACTCAGCGGTATAGATCGTGTGTTACTCACCTCTGTGTTCACAGCGTCTGGCTCATGAGAGACACTCAGGAGATGTTTATGGAACTGTAAGATCTAGACCATTTTAAAGATGGTAGTCAGAGGTACAAAGAAGACAGACCAATATTCCGGGTCACTGGGACCCATCGTCCTACCAGAAGTCTATCCTAGAGCCTCTCTCGCTGAGAAATAATGAGTTATCTTAGGAAAACTTTGTTATTTGAAAAAGAAAACAGTAAGGCAATGTGTTTGTGAGTATTGGTTCTAAAGTTAGGCATCCCAATTTCCAAGTCCTAAATGTTCCAAGAGAGTGATAATTCTGCATTCAAAGGAAATTCATTCTAGTTAAAGGCCTCAGTGGTGCCTTGAGGGTGTGGCGATCCCAATCCCATCTCTTCTTCTGTGAAGTCTGAGGCCGTGAGTGTCTGTGGATCACAAACCTATAGCAAGGAGACCTCTGATCTGAAAGCTGGAAGAGGGATGAAGTGGGACATTATTAAAGTATAAGCTCATCAAAAACAAGAATTGTTTTTCATGTCTAATATTGAAATGTATATGCTCTTTTATTTTCTTTCTTCAACAAATATTTTATAAGCACCTACTATGTGCCAGGTCCTGTAGTAGGCCCTAAGGTCCATAAACCCAGGTCAGATGTAGCCACTACCCTGAAAGAGATCAGGGACAAGTAGCGAGGAGGCCTATGTCCATCTCCACGTGCACTCGCTCCTCCCTCATAGCAGTGCCCAGGCCTCACAGAGTGAGGCCTCCTACTCTCATGCCCAGGCCAGTGCTTCCCAAACTTGATTAGATTGTAGAGAACCTGGAATTTATAATGGTTTAGGCAAAACATCACATATTGATATCTTTTCCTTAAAGGTAAATTTTACACTAATTCAAATAACACCTCATATTAGCATTTTGTGTTTGCTCATCATTTGTTCATTCAACTGAAATGTATTGAGAGCTTATCATGTGGCAGGCCCTGTGCCAAGCACTAGAGATACGATGAAAAACAAGACAGGCACAGCCCTGCTGTGAGTCTCGTAGAATGCAACCCCCTGTGCACAAATACAGGTCATGAACAAACTGAAAGTACAGAGTTAAGTGGAAGAAGACCTACTCTATACACGGAAAGGATGAGTGAGTCAGAAAATCTTCAGCAAAGAAGTGATGGATGAGTTCAGTCATGAAGGATGAGTCACTGCTCACCACCAGGCAGTCGGGGCAGGGAGTGGCAAGGGGGATCATCCTCGAGCTGGTTGCAAAGCCGCCCATCAGAGAGATGAGCACCTCAGGATATGGCTGGAAGGTATGGTGGTTGCTAGACAGCAAGAGTAAGTGAAACCAACAATGAGGCCAGCAGAGAAGGCCCTTGTACTCCATGCCAGGAGCTTGATGTTTACCCTATGTGCAAGCAAGCAAAAGCCGGGGAAGTGACTGGCTTAGTTTGGATTTTGGACACATCGCTAGAGCACTGGAGGTCTTGGTGATGCAGTTCTGAAGGAGGGTATTAGCCAGAGACCTGAAGATAATGTTGGGCACAGCAAGAGGTTATTGGCGCTTTCTGGAGATTCCTGATGGCATAACATGTCTCCAACCCCACCTTTCTCTGGGCTCAGGCAGGGACAGCTGCTCAGGAGTGGACCCAATCTGTAAGGCCCGATGGGCTTCTTCAGGACACCCTGCTGTACGAAGGCTGGCCCACAGCCCTTCAGAGGGAGAAACAGAGGGCAGGCTGATCATGTGCGATGCTGCTTTAGATAGTGGAAAGGGCAGACGTGTCCCCCTGCACATCATTTGTCTCTCCCTCCGTCCTGACACGGAATTGCTTCATTTCCCTGTTTGTCACTTCCCCACATTTCACATTTCCTGCGTGTTGACAGCACATCTTATTTTTGCTTGTGTCTATGATTCCCGCCACCTGGCTGACAAGCTCTGGTGCCATCAGTTCTCTGTCTTCAGTGCCGGTGGGCAGCCAATCAGTCTCCCAGTTTGTATGTGGAAGCTGCAAAATTCTGAAAAAGCCCCTGGACTAACAGCCTTTCCAGACTAGCTTTACAATACCCCAAATATATAGTAATTAAAAAAAAAACCTTTGCAAAACATACCTGTATTCACACAACAAAGAAATGGCACTTCACCTTAGATTCTCCTCTAAGGGAATCTTTTTCAGCTTTTTTTTCCAAAAGAAACTGTATTTCTGACAAGAAGGGAAGGAGAAAAGAAAGAGGGAGAAGAAAAAGAGAAAAAAAAGAAGACAGTCTCCCTTTAGAGAGAGAGAAATAAATGTTTGCTGACTCACTTTTTCTTTTTCTAGTAAATATAATATATTAATAAATATAATATATAAATATAATATATAAGATAAATATAATAATATAATATAGTGACTATTTGAAATAATTAATTTGGTTTCCTGAGTTCTAAAGCCAAATTTCAAGTGTTAATGAAAAGCTATTACTATTACTATTACATATTTTCATATCACTGAGTATAAAATTAGAGGAGGAGCCTGGGCTTTCAAAAACTGTAAAGGAGTCCAGTTCTTATAAGGCTTTTTGCAAGTTCTTTATCCTCAGTTTTTAACTACTAATACTTGCCTCCCAAAACTTTTATGAGGTTTAAATAAAAGAATAGGCAAGAAAGGACTCAGAAATGTACAATATATTACATATACGTTTTAACATTAGTATCATTATGATTAGCAACAGAAACTGAAAAGTCAACCATAATATGTGAATAATTCATTGAAGGGAGGAGGATGAGGGGAAAAAGGAAGATATTTTCCATGAATTACTAAAAGCTGCAGGTCGGTCTTTTCATGGGTCAATGAATTATCTATGTAATAGACATTGAATAATAGCAATATTCTGCAACCTTGTCTTTGTTGGCTGTACTGCCAGTCAAAAATAATTTATTTGCCAGGTTTTAAATCTTGGCAGAGATTGAAGAATGTTGATTTAGTACAGGGGTCTACAAGTCCCCAAGACAAAATCTGAGTTTTCTATGCAATGACGTAAGTGCATGTAGCTAATCTCAGCCATGATGGAGGGGAGTGGGGAGGCAATTAATCCCAGAACCCTTGTCTATACATATATACCTAACTCATATTTGCTGAATGTTTCCTTTAATGAGAGCTACTTAAACAGAATGCCTTAAAAATGACATAGAAAGTAAAACATAGAGGGAGGATGCATAGGAAAAAATTTTTGTTGTGTTTTTTGTTTTTGTTTTTGCTTCCCACTGTTGATTTGAGAAAACCACCCTTTACCCAACTTTTAGCCCATGAACACAATTGAGACTGGTCGAGCCCTCAACTCCTGGAGTGGAGCACATCACTTAGGCTTACAACAATAAGAATATATTTTTTTCAATCCAAGGTAATCAGTTCAGAGAGAGGACGTATTTCCCAATAGAATCAATAAGTTATAATGAAACTTTAGCTGAACATTCTAGGAAAGATTAACTTGTTAATATTTAGTCTGGAGTTACTGAGTCCATCTAGCTTTCAAAAAACAAAATATCAATTGACAACAGAGCCAAATCCCCAGGATGGATGGCAGTAGGGAAGGGGAGGGAAACTGAATTCTGCAATAAACTCTTCCTAAGACCTGACCTTACCCCTGGGATTTTCAGGTAAGCTCCCCTTTTGCTTAAACCAGTTTGCATTGAGTTTTCCCTCACTTGCAATGATGATAGGTTTAAAAGAGAGGGAAATAGAAAACTAGATGATGAAAACTAGAAAATTATGAATAAGCAAAATTTGCAGATTTAATAGAGATCAAAAATTAATCAAAATCCACTCAGGTAAAGCCATGAGTCAGAAATTAGGCCAACCATGGTAAATTAGAGAAAAAATAATATACCAGGAATCTGAATACGCAGATGCACAAAAACCAAGCAGGCAGATGAAAACCAGATAGATGTAGGTACTAATGGTGAAGGCAGCCCAGATTAGCTATTCAATACATATTTATTTAATAAATTTTATTAAGGGTAAAACAAGTGATTGAGAATTGAGTCACATGAGTAGAAAGAGATAATAATGTAAAAATTCAAAAATTACAGCATCAAAAACAATAATAAAGACTAACGTTAATTATTTACTATGTGGTTTGTATGCATTATCTCATTTTATCTTCACTAGATCTCCATGAGATAAATGTTTTCATACACATCTTAGAGAGAGCCATGCCATAAGAGTAAGGGCTTTGAAGTCCATGCTTTGTTGTCAGAAACTGTTTCCACATTATTCTCACTTCTTCACTCTCTATGTCAGAATTACATATTCATGCCCTTACCATGAGACTTTGCCATGCCTCCTTCCACTGTGGATAGAGAATGTGTTCCCTTGACTCCTAATGGAAATTTGCTGTGACCAAGGGAATGTGGATAGAAGTGACAGCGGGCCTATTCTGGACAGAGGATCTATGAGCCGTCACATGTCACCGCTCTCTCTCTTGCACTCCTGAGACCTGACACAGGAAGAACCTGTCCCACGCAGTGAAAACACAGACCTGAACTAGACCAGAAAGCAGGATTCCGCCCAGCCCAGCATAGTCCTGATAGATCCATCAAACCACAAAGCACATGCACAGTATAAGAATGAAATAAATGTTTATTGTTGTAAGCCATTGATATTTTGAGATTATTTTTATCATGGAAAAAAAAAAGGATAGGCCAAGCACAGTGACTCAGTTTGTAATCCCAGTGCTTTGGGAGGCCGTAGCAGGATGATAGCTTGAGGCCAGAAGTTCGAGACCAGCCAGGGCAACATAGCAAGATTCCATCTCTACAAAAAATTTAAAATTTAGCTGAGCATGGTGGCATGCACCAGTAGTCCCAGACACTTGGAAGGCTGAGGTGGGAGGATCTCTTGAACCCAGGAGTTGGAGAGTGAAGTGAGCTGTGAACATGCCACTCCACACTCCAGCCAGTGTGGGTAACAGAGCAAGAGAAAGACTTAGTCTCTAAAAAATAAAAATACAAATAAAGACATGAAGGACTGAAGGACATAGGAACACACTGACAATAGCAGGAAGTGTCTTAATGAAGAAACTAATTCAACTGGCAGATAGATCTGGAAAGTCTTTGCACCTGGCTGAGAGTAATGCCAGTCCTGATCCACTGACCTTCTCCATACTTCCAATGAATTGTAAATTTCATATCAGGCATGTATGACAGTGATTTAGGTTTCTGTTGGGAGGCATTCAAGCAAGAGCCTAGGAATGTTGTTGTCCAGGCATGTTCAATGAGAAATTCAGACTTGGCAAGTTGCTAATCATACTAATCCTGACCAATCTTTTTATTGTTATTTTGCATCCACAGACTATGACAACACATAATTCACTGAGTCTCTGTATGAGTCTGTTAATGTAATATTTATCAAATGCCTGGTACAATGCCTCACTCAAAGCTAACATTTAGCAAGCCACAGCTATAACTGTGATAGTTGTTCCTATCAATACTCTTTGCTACGAGTATTGCTAATCATAGTGACCTATTTTGGCAAGTGAGTCTCCAGTTTAGTGAATTGTACAGAAATAGTCATAACATACTGGAAAATATGAGCTGGAAAATACATTTTGTGAACCTAAATTAATTCCAAGCTTTTGTTATTAGGTAAAAATGACATTGCTTCCTTTTCTTCTATCACTCCTTTCTTTAGATATCGACATCACTCCAGATTACCAAGCCTCATTTGCACTGTCTCCTACAAACATAACAGGATCACAAAGATTAAAAGAGAGATTTTAATTTCAGCTTAAGACACTTTAATTCTCTACCTTCAGGGATATATAAACTGAAGACTATGCATGTGTGCTTCTTTTAGAATGTAAGATACAAATAGGAGCAGTTACTCATGTGGCAATGACAGTAAATATCCTCCTCCCAGAAACTCGAGTTTCTCCTTGAAGATGTCAACTTCAAATGGATTTTAAAGATTTATTTTCTTTTAGTTTTATTGATTCCCTTATTTGATTTCAACAGTAAAAAGCAAACAAGGTCAGAGGCTATATCTTCTTTGATTTTAATCAATGGCTTAGTAAAATGAGATGATGCATCACAGAGATAAAATATCTGACAGCAGTCTTATGATAACAAAATCCTCCCTCATGGGCTCAGGTCAGCAGGTGGTTACTCCACCCTCAGGAGAGGGAGGTGGGTGGGCAGGACTGTACTCAATTCCCCTTGTGAAGGGTTAGTACTGTGTCGCTTGTTTTTGAAGTAAAGACGCAAAATCATGGGGCAGCAAGAACAGCAATAGCACAGCTCTGTGCAAGTGTTTACTATTGATAGACATCATGATAAACCCTTTAATTATATATCATTTAATTCATATGGCTGGCCTATGAAATCAATACTATTCTACACTTTTGCCTAGAAGTGCTTCCCCATGATTAGATAGCTACTTGATTTCACGTATCTCTTACATCAAAGACTCTGTTTTTAAACACTTTACTAACATGATTCCTTTTATTGATGTGTTTATTCTTCTTTTTTATTGCCTCATATTATGGGGATACAAATATTGTTAGGGTTACATATCTTGTCCCCCACCTCCCCCACCTCCTCCTCCCCCACCTCACTATGCCAGATCTTCAAGTGTGCCCAGCCTCCAAGTGGTGCACACCGCACCCACCATGTAAGTACATACCCTTCCTCTCCTCCTCCCTTCTGCCTGCCTACCTCCTAACAGATTTTTTTCTTTTTTAGAGATTTTGGTTACAGAGTATATCTTTGCCTCTCCCTAAAAAGCGATAGAGTTAATCCCTTTCCCCCCACAATGCTCGCCACATCCTTAAGATGTGGGTCTCCCCTCCCTCCAAATCCCTGTTGAATACTACCATTTTTTGAGCACCATAGTTGTAGTCTGTCAGTGCCAATTTGATGGAGAGTAGATGTGTAGCCCATTTTCCAGATCTTGTGTCGTCTCGCTTTGTATTATGGGTTTAAACTTAATCCAGGATAGCATAAACGGTGCCAGCTCACTGTCGTTTCTTAGGATTGAGTAGTATTCCATTGTGAGCATATACCACATTTTAGTTATCCACTCATGAATTGATGGGCACTTGGGTAGCTTCCATGACCATGCAATAGTGAATTGTGCTGCCATAAAAATTCGGGTGCAAATGTCTTTATAATAGAGTGACTTATGTTCTTTTGGGTAGATGTCCAATAATGCCATTGCTGGGTCAAATGGTATTTCTATTTTTAGTTGTTTGAGGTATCTCCAAATTCTTTTCCACAAAGGTTGCACTAATTTGCAGTCCCACCAGCAGTATGAGTGTTCCTGTCTCTCTACATCCTTGCCAGCATTTGTTGTTTTGGGATTTCTTGATACAGGCCATTCTCACTGGGGTTAGGTGGTATCTCATTGTGGTTTTGATTTGCATTTCTCTAATGATTAGAGATGTTGAACATTTTTTTATATGTTTGCAAGCCATTATTCTGTCTTCTTTGAAGAAGTTTCTGTTCATTTCCGTCGCCCATTTCTTGATGGGGTTGTTTGATTTTTTTCTTGTTTATTCTTTTAAGTTCTAGATAGATTCTTGTTATTAGATCTTTATCTGAAGTGTAGAGAGCGAATATTTTCTCCCACTCTGTGGATTGTCTATTTGCTTTAATGATCATTTCCTTGGCAGTGCAGAAAATTTTTAATTTGATCAGATTCCATTTGCTTATTTTTGATGTGGCAATGATTGCCTTGGGGGTCTTCCTTATAAATTCTTTGCCTAGACCAATATCTGATGGGGTTTTCCCAACATCTTCTTCTAGGATTCTTAAAGTTTCATGCCTTAGGTTTAGGTCTGTTATCCATCTTGAGTGAATTTTTGTGAGAGGTGAGAGGTTGGGATCCTGATTCGCTCTTCTGCATGTTGCTAACCAGTTTTCCCAGCACCATTTATTAAAGAGAGAATCTTTTCCCCATAGTATATTTTTGTCTGCTTTATCAAAGATTAGGTTACCGTATACAGATGGTTTGATCTCTGGAATCTCAGATCTATTCCAGATATCGATGCTTCTGTTCTTGTGCCAGTACCAGGCAGATTTAACTATTATTGCTTTATAGTACAGCTTAAAGTCAGGAAGACTGATGCCTCCCAGTTTGTTCTTATTACTTCAGATTGCTTTGGCTATATTCTTGCAACATTTTTTCCTTCCAATCTAGTTTATTTTTAACATTTAATTGACAAATAAAGATTGAATGTATTCAAGGTGTACAAAGTGATGATTTGCTATATGTATACTTTGTGTAATGATTACCACAATCTATTAACACATTAGTCACCACCCATGATGTGCATTAGATCCCCATAATTTGTGCATCTTATAACTGAAAGATTTTACCATTGGACAAACATCTCTCCATTCCCCTCAGACCCTGGAAACTACCTTCTATTTTCTGCTCTTCTGATTTCAACTTTTTTAGAGTCCACATGCAAGTGAGAACATACAACATTTGTATTTCTGTGTCTAGTTTATTTCACTTAGCATAATGTCCTCCAGGTTCATATGTATTATCACAAATGACAAGATGTCTTTCTTTTCCATGGATGAATAATGTCTCATTGTACATATGTGCCACAATTTTTAATCCATTCATCCACTGATGGACATTTAGGTTGTTTTCACATCTTGGCTATTTTGAGTAATGCTATAGTAAATGTGGGTGTGCATATAACTCTTCAAATGCTGATTTTATTTCTTTTGAATATATACCCATAATTAGAATTGCTAGAGCAAGTGGTAGTTCTAGTTTTAACTTTTTGAGGAACTTCCATGCTTTTTACTTTAATGGAGGCATCAATTTACATTTTCATCAATAGCATACAAAGAAGCCTTCCCTTTTCTCTACACCCTCATCAACACTTATCAACTCTTGTCTTTTCAATAATGGCCCTTCTAACAGGTGTGAGGTGACATCTCATTTTGGTTTTGATTTGCATTTCTCTGATAATCAGTGATATCAAAAGCACCTTTTATATATCTGTTGGCCATATGTGTATCTTCTTTGAAAAAATAAAAGGGAATTCAGATCTTTGTCCATTTTTAAATAAGTTATTTGGGGTTGTTTTTGTATTGAGTTGTGTGAGTTCCTTATATATTTTAAAAACTCACATGTTATCAGATGTATGGTTTGCAAATATTTATTCCTATTCCTTAGGTTACTTTTGTTGTTTGTTTTCTTTTCTATTATGAAAATTTTTAAATATAAAACCATAAAACTCCTAGAAGAAAATAGGGGAAAAGCCCCTGACACTGGTTTTGACAGTAAGTTTTGGGGTATGACACAAAAGCATAGGCAACAAAAGGAAAAAAATAAATAAGTAGAACTACAAGAACATATAGTTATTAAACCCCTACTAGTGCTAAGCAAAGTTCTTGTTTTTATAGAATTTGCATTCTAAGAGGCATGGGGAAGACAGTAAATGAATAAACAATGAATATGCTCAGATAAGAAATGCCATGGGGGAAATAAAGCAAATTAAGAACAGGGAGTGTCGTGAAGGAGCCATGCTCTTTTAATGAGGTGGTCACCTCAGTGAAGGCTTTGTTGCTAAAGTGACAATTGAACAGCATGTAAGGAAAGTGCTCCCGCCAGCCATGTAGAATAAGGACATCCCAGGCAGAGAAAATAGCATGTAGAAAGGACCTAAGGCAGGACCATGCATGGCATGTTCAAGAAACAGCACAGAAACCAGAGAGGCCAAGAAAAGTAGGAGATAAGGCTTCAAAAGTAGTGGGGAGTCAGATCAGACAGCCATTGCAAGGATTTATGTTCTGTGTGATGTGAGAGATCCCTGGCAAGTGGAGATAAAAGCCATGACATGCTCTGACCTACATCCCAAATGTTCACTCTGGCCTCTGTACTGGAAATTGTAGGTAAGTATAACAAGCAGACAAACTCATTAGGAAGCTATTGCAATAACCCAGGTGAGAAACTATGTTAGCTTGTATCACTGATTACAAAAACTACAAAATTTACTAATGGATTTGACATGGGGACTAAGAATAGGAGGGTAAAGATTTCTCTAAATTATGCGGTTTGCATAACTGAATTAAGTAAGTTAAATAGAAATAATATGTGTGTAGTGTCAAGAGATGAGTGGGTTTAATGCAAAACACCTAAACAGCCAGGATGGGGAGGGACGAATAAAGGGATAAAGAGACAGAGAGCAGCATGAATAGAGAAGAGAGACAGGCCCTGAAATCATGATTTATGTTGACATTGAGCTTGAAGATAAGGTGGTAATAGTTTCTGAGGCAACACTTAAACATTCTGAATCAATCCTTTTTTTTATTTGGAACTTTATGAATCAATATAAAAAGCAACTTAAGAGAGAAATAATCTAGAAGACATTATTTCATCCAAAAGATGAATAGAATAGAGTAGAAGTAAAGATTTTCATTTATTTTATGCCATTCTCAGAAATGCGCTTAAGCCAGCTGTGGACATAATGTGCTTCCTGAAACCTGGCCACGGAGATGTTTGCAGGGCAAAGCCCTGGGCACAGGTTAATATGCACCTTTAGGATTCACAAGCATTTACAACAGCATTTCATTATAAACCATCACTGATCAACAATCTTTGTTCTCCTCTGAGGATATATATTTGATTTTCTTTAAATCTTCTGAAGTTGTTTGGAGGCCACTTTCATGACAAGACCTTTTTTAGATCGTGATAAGGGATGAGGGTCAGAAAAATGAGATGCCATCATAAAATAACAGAATTTCTTCCCTTGAGTAGCTCCAAAATTACTTCCAAACATATCTTGAGCAACAAAATATCAAGAAATTTAGCCAGTCTCCCAATAGGATTTATTTAAAAGATAGCTCTATTATTGATACATTAATCGATATATTACTTAATAAGCCTTATATCATAGTCACAAGTTTAAAGTATTATAGCAGTAGAAGGGGATATATTAATTAATAAACATTCCTCTTGATTTTACTTTTCTATTTATTTTGATGAGTTTCTTGGGTGATGTTTTTTAAGTGGATTAAAGGGCTATTAGTGGATTCATTAGTAACTGGGAAATATCTGAGGATTCAGATATAATCCTGGGTTCTTTACTTAACCTAAAAAGATTTACAAAAATAAAGAAGATAAAGAAAAAGAAGACACAGTTCCAGCCAAACTGAGAATTTTCTTTTCATTCTTTATAAAAAGGATGTTTGCCTACTCTATCTTATATTTCCTCTTTATTTTCCTGAGAAAAAAAGAGTAAGAAGAAAACATATTACTCAAAATGAGCCTAAGATGGAAAGAAAATAATAAAATCGAGTGAGAGGTTACAAATAAGAAAAGAGTCTAGCAAATGAAATGTCTAATGACAATGAAGATAAAGAGAATGTGTTAGGGCAGACAAAAAGAAAAGGTAGTAGAAAAAAGATACATAGATTCGATCACAGACAGGGCCTGAAAATTAAATGCCCCTAACAAAAATGGGTTTGCAGGCAGATAAAAAGAAAATGGGAAGAGTCAACACGAAGGGATAAGTAATGTAGCCTATTCCTTCATAGAGTACAACCTGAGTTTCGAGAGAATAGGCTATTAATACAGCTCATCCACCCACATTTCGTCAGGAGGAATCAACTCAACACGGTCCTTCAGTTGAAGTACAAGGCCTGTATTTGCACGGTTGGCTGTGAGTCTCGTCATAAAGGCAACACGTAAAAAGAGCTCTTGATTGAGAATCAGGAGACCTTGAGTCTAATTCCAGATCTGTTAAAACTCACTAATGTCCTTTAGGAAGCCTCCAGGCCTCAGCTTCATTATCTATAAAATGGAAGAATCAGGCTAAATGATTTCTAAGATGCCTATGGATCCGGTGTTTAATGACTTATGAAAAGTCTTCCATTAAGTGTCTGGTATTTGACTCAAAATGATAGAAGGAAAAATTAAGCACCTTCAGGCTTCTTGATCAAACTTTTGATTTCTCTTCATTTTTATTCTTGGGGAGCAGTCTTTAAAAGCATTTCAAACATATGCTCATTACCTTATTAACTTTATCTTTCAAATCTCATAATTTATTAAATTCCATCAGTCTGGCAACACCCATTAAGAAAATGTGATAATTTTCCCTCGTGGCTCCCTAGGACAGCATCAAAACATGCACAAAACTACCACTTACTAGAGTATTATCTATGACATTTCAGAGTCTTCAATAACTGGAACTTTTTTATTTTGAAGAATGCTGGCACTGGAATAGATCTGAGAAATTATCTAGTGATTATGTCACAAAGGAATTATCAAATGACCTTTTTTAAAGAGCCACCATCCTTAGTACATTTAAAATACACCGAATTTCATGAAAACTTAATTTTTATATATATATATATTTTTTCTATTTCATCAGCCATTTTTAAAAAATCTAGACTTTTTATCCACATATTTCACCAAAATTACTTATACCTGTCACTTGAAGGAATTTAATTTTAAAAAATGGTGACTTGTTTATATGGCTTAAACACTAAATGGATATAAGAGAACAAACAGTAGAATGGAGAGGGTCTAGAAATAGATTTCTCATTAATTAGCTATGTTATTATTTGATGCAATTATTTCAGTGAAAAATATTATAGCAAGCCCAAGTATCCACAAGAGGCAAATTCCCCTCTTCCCTTACACACTAGCTATCACTCTACAATTTATCGAAGTATTTTTTATGTTTGTATACATAATGTGCTCTATACAGAATACGTAGAACAATTAACATAGTTGAAAAATGATAAATGTTATGCTGATTAATACTCTAGAACAGTATTCTAAAAATGTCAAAATGTGAAAAATAAAGTTTATATTATCTAGGAAATTCACCTTTTATTACCCATATCTGACACCCTGACCCAAGTAAGCCAGATAAAAAGGTATTTTTTTGTATTACTTCCTTTTAACTTCAAAGAAAGTTCCCTATGGTTAATAATTGTGGCTTGGCGATCACATGGGTCTTGAAAACATTATTGATCTTTAAGTTCTAGTCATTAATTCAATCTGTAAGAAATCAATTTAAGGAAATAATAATAGATGGATACAAATACTAACATTATAGGATATACACCTTAGCATTATGTTTGAATTTTAAAAATTATAAGTAACCAGGACATGAAAAAGAATAATATAGATACAGATATAATTAATTACATTCATACCATGTAATACTGTATAAAAATTTTTGTCTCAAATACTAATATTTAAGAAAGATATTCACAAATCAAAAAAATGCCCAGAAAATAATGTTTAAGGAAATTAGTAAATTACAAGAGTATAAAGGTATCTTCCATTGTTGTTTTTTAAACTATATTTAAAGTAAAAAATGAGAAAAATACACAGCAAAATGTTAACAGAGGTTACACGATTGTGAGATTATAAGCTGCTTTTATTTTCTTTAGTTTATAATGCATGTGAATTTTTCAAAAGACACAAAAAATTCAAAATAAATAATTAAAAATGTATTGATTAATCTGAGTGATTCTTGGCCAAATGTGTCTTTATTCTCAAGCAAAATGACTTTGAAGTTATCAAGATGTACATGAAGTTGGATGATTTTTAATCTAGTACCAATATCACTAACTCCTGGGATGATATTGGCCATGATATTTCACTAGTCTGGCTCAACCATGTCATCTATTAAAAAAAATTGCTTAATTCCTATCTTACATTTCAAGACGGCTATCACCAACAACCTTCTAGCTGTAATGACATTAACTCACCTGTCCAGCAATTATACTTCATTCTTCTCTTACTATGGAGGAAAAGAGGCTAACTCTAAGAGAGAAAAATATCATCAAGGAAAACTTGTTGAAATTCAAATAATTGAGGTACAATTTAAAACCCATTTTCAACAAGTCATATCTAGGTTCTTTTCTACTATAATAAAGATATGAATTGTTTCTTCTCAAATATTTAAAAGATTAAATTCTAGATGAATTCTTACATATTTAAAGTGAAAAGGAAACAAAGACAATATTTATCTACACTTGATTTGCAAACAATATAAATTTACCTCTTTGCAGTGTGATTGAAATAAAAAAGACAAAACAAACAAGAAAACCTGCCTACCTTCAGGTAATAAGTACATGTAAAAAATAGTAATCGAAATACATTGTATTTCTCTGTACTTTCTGCTCAATTTTTCTGCGAACCTAAAACAGCTCTAAAAAATAAGGTATGCTAAAACTAATGACAACAACACTGGGCCAAAATGTCAGCCTTTGTAAAAGATTATTTTTTAGGACCAAATGCTCTTCTTGTAGAAAAGTATAAAAGTTAAAGAATTTAACTCATTGACAAAACCTTGGTTTCTTACTTATTTAAATAAAGGTTAAGTCTTACCTGCTTGAGTATTCTTCTTCCGTAGATCTCAATCATATTATTCAGCTGGGCTTTCTTCTCCCCAACACAGGTCAAGCAGCTCAAACACATTATCTGGCTACAACAAAAGTACACCTTTCTGTTTTAGTTTCAATATTTTTTTATATGGTCCTATAGGAAAAAAAGTCAACTTCAAATACACTGAAGAAATTGAGGTCATATACCTCGCACTTGATAAGTCCCCTTTTTCCCAAACTGCCCATTAATTTTAAATATTTAAAACCTCAAGAACTAATTTCATACAATCAAACTAAAATAAGGGCAGCTATTTCAGGCCCCATGCCAACCAATTTGGGGGAAGATTATAATATAGGTCAGAAAAAGGCAGGACAGAGGAACACTTTAATGTGTCAACAGTCACAAGGATTTATAAGATTTAGAGCCATTTACATGACTTGCCTTACTTGCCACCAGTATTTCTGAACACGGGACATTAAAATACAAGCAATCTGAGAAAAGCACAAAAATGTAACACCCTATAATTTTTATGTGTGACATGATGTGGAAAGGGGAATGCTGTTTGCCTTGGTGTCCATGCCACTTAGATACCATTGGACTAATTTTTCCAAGTCACATTTCCCTCCACTTTTCAATGGAAACAATGATGCCAGTTCCACAGGATTATGGTGAAGCACAAATAAGCTATGATTCTATAGTCGTTAGCAAAGTACATAAAAGAGAGAGCATTTATAATGGCAGTACTTGAAAGGATAGTGTTAAAAGGGATGTTGGTAACCCTAGCACAGGGATTGTTTGCTGTGGTCAGGGCGGTAATGGCAGCAGTGGAGGTTACAGGCATACAGCAGAAGCAGCCAGAGGGGAGCGTGTTCAGCAGTCATTATACGCTGATTGTGTTGAAATTCCTGAAAAGCAAGGGAGGACTTAAGGCCACCATGCTTTCCATCAGGGATCAGCAAACTGCAGCCCACCTCCTGGTTTTGTATGACCTGGGTGCTAAGAATACTTTTTCTATATTTTAATGGTAACATTTTAAATAGTTATAGAAGAACCTGCAGAATACCCTGAACTATGCTGCTTAACCGACAGAGCCTGAACTATTTACTGTCTGACACTTCAGAGGAAAAGTTTGCTAATCTCTGCCCTATATTCTTGATTACTGAGAGACACCCTGGGAATCCCTTATCTCTTGTCTAAATGTTTCTCATATCACCTAATCAAATACACTTCGGCAAAATCCCCTACATCACCCTTTTTTCGCTTTCTCACCTTCTGAAGACATAGATTTCTCTGTTTTCTCTACCACATGGCTGGTTACTTTAAGCCTAAAATGTGTAATACAATCCTCCTTGTTCATGACTCGTTCATGACAAGTTCATGACTTGTTCATGACTTATGCTTGTTTTTCCATTCTTGGGATACTTCACTTAGTAGTATGGGTTCCAGCTCTATCCAGG